>JAHZNA010004405.1:0-78434 GCA_027743935.1 Sinodicranocentrus sp. ZH6
ATATTAGTTAACCTTTAACCTTTTTGAACTTTGTATGATCATGTCTATGACACGGGTATGGTGATGTGAGATTGTTGAAGGGTTTTTCTTTGGTTTTGGGATTTTTCTTTTGACTGTTGTCATTTTCATTTCGTTTATTAATAATTTCTTTAATCTTATTTTTTCTCACTTTTTGTCTGAGAATGAGCCTCATAAAATTTATGGAATGGTTACTGCTTTTTGCCTGAAATAATTGAACAAATTTTTTGCTCGACAAGTTTTTATAATTTTTATATCTATCATCATACTACTTTATATTTTATCGAAAGTCTGCACAATTACGTTGGAATGTAATTTTTGAAGGAAATTAGGCGGAATGTGATTATTATCGCTAATGCGTTTAGTGACTAACAAGAAAACTCGTTTAAAAGCATACCTCTCTTATCGTATCAAATTGAATAATTAATGATTGGCCTGAATGATGATGGTTCCCTCACGCATAATGCATCCTGCCGCTGTAAAAAAACGTAAACGCTTTCTTTCGGAAAATAGGGTATTGATATTGACCACAGCAGTATTTTGCTCAGCCCAACACAAATTGAGTGGTAGAATTTAATACCCTGTAATACACATGATTACGCTTATTACGCTCTGCAATTTCGTATCTTATATTTTCCTTTAACTTCTATTCACACATACTGCGCTGGTTAAGATAATACCCTATTTTCACACGGAAAAAATAATATGTTTCACCAAACAGACGAAAATTTCGCGAAAAACAACTCCTGCATTTTAGTCTTTTCTCCACTTTCCCCCAAAAAAGTAATGAGACATCACATGAAGGACAGCACATTAAAAAAGAGTAGCAGTCTTTTTATATCAACTCTTGCAGTAGATACGATACACCTGTCTTCTCCCCAAGTTACATCATAAATGCATGACAAGATATACTTATCTATCCATACCTTTTGCTATTATTTCTACTTGATACAAAACAGCTTTCACTTTTCAAACTTTAATCAACCTCTTTACAAATTAACATGAAACCTTTTTAAAAAATTCGCTAATATCACTTTACGCAAGCAGCATAAAATATGTCAATTCCAGTTTTGCAGAATTGTCAAAACACGACATCATGACAAATAATACATTAAAAGTGAGGACATCACATACAGTTAATATGATGCTCATCTATATATTATACGTCTACAATACTGACATCATCTTCTCTCTCTTTCTCTCTGTCGCTATAAATGCTGTAAATTGTTTATCTCTCACCTGCATACGCTAATTTAATTATATATCTCCATGTGTGGTCTTGTATGGTTACATTACCCCAACCATTCCCTGCGGATATTACTCCCCCAATACTTTTTAACACACTGATCATACATACTATACTGTGTCACGTTTCTTACAACAAACTGTGACATTGTAACCAAAAGCCATTTTATAACATCATGATGTAAATATACATATTCTCTCGGGTGACAATATGTTCCCACTCCCTCTGTCAAATGTTTTTTTTATCCCCAACACTGTTTTCAAACACATACGTGTGCGTTTCTTAAATACCTATATTAATTCTTATAAGTGCGACTTTACCCCGGAGCAAATTTGTGCTGTATATAGTGATCACTTAATTGTTGCTATCTAATTATTATTATGGGCTACTGTATACTGATAATACTACTTGCACCCGTGCCAATTATAAAGGTCACGTGGGGTTGAGCTCTTTTTTCACATCTCTTCCTTGCTCTGTCAGAGTCTGAAATTTGAAACAAATTGTGACTCAAAATCTCTCTCTCAGGTACCTTCCTTCCGCATCTCTCTTGAGAAAGAAAGCGAAAATATAAATCAGATTTCTTTTCTCTGTCTCCTTTCGATGAACGGTTCAAGTCAATAAGACCTTTTCCATTAGTCGCTGTTTATGTGTCGTCCTTTTAGTCATAGACTTCATTGTTTGTCATTCTCTCTGACCATCTCAACTATCAAATTACAAAAAAGGAAAGTGAAAGTTTTCCCAGAGAAAGTAAAGGTAGTAAAGTACTACTAATAAAAAAAAAGAGTTTGTATGTCAAAAGACATTTAAGTTCCCCTAACTTGGATTTCTTGTGACAAAGGAAATTTCTCCCACACAAAAATATTTCTTTTCTCTTTATATGTGTCATGTCATGCATTCCTTCTTATTTCTCTCTGTGTTTGGTGTTACGTGTCAGTGTTTTGTCCATGTGATATATATATATATATATATATATATAAGTATATAAGTATATATCTTTAGCATTTAGATCTCAAGTATATACTTTTGTTGGGTATCAAAAATCCATAAAAAATGACAGAAAAAACGGTCGAGGACACCGTCACATTGTCGTTTTTGTGTTTCTGCAGAGCAGTGCTGTATATTATAGATTAGTCTAGAGTAAATAGTAATTTTGGAATGATTTCTTTTCTACTTTTTTGTTTTCTCCCAATATTATAGTGAACGTAGCTATGAGCAAATAGAGGAAAAACAATTGTAGTGATTTACTCGTAGAAAAAAAGCATAATTTAGTGACAGTAAAGTAGTGACCAGGCACCTTTCTCGCTAGATTATGCAAGAAAAAATAAAATTGTTTTGTTGACAATGTACAAACACTACTGTACACTGTAATATATATGACGTAAAAATAGCGCTGCTACTGCTATGCTCTGTAGTGATCTAAAGTAGTGTAGTTTATTGACATAGTTTCATGTGGGGAAAGAATATTTTAGTGAATTTCATTTCGTTTAGTAGCTCCAGACCGTATTTTGCACGAAGACAAACAACTTACTTTCTCGTTTGTTTTACTTTATTTTACTACCATCCCCGAGGATTTTGTTTTTCATTTGTTAAAGAGCAAAAGCTAAGAAAAAGAAGTAGAAACGTGTGTACATATTATTGTACAAAAAAAATCAAAAAATAGAGAAATTATTCATGGAAGAATCAAAGAGGCAAACGTGTAGATTGACATTAAAACATGTAGTAAAAAAGAAAAAAGAACGTATGTCAGTTCATTTGAAGTAGATTAATAAAAGCAATCACAAATTTTCTCTGAAAAGAGAAGAAGAAAAAGACCAACTTCACGGGGAGATGACTTTTTCCCTTTGATTTCCTTTCATTTCCACTTTTCAATGGGGTCATTATTAGTCATTTCTTGCGTAATTGTACAAACATGTAAATATTATTTTACGCTCTGGTAGTGGGTTCGTCTGATTGCTAATTTAATTATCTCTCTCTTTGAACTCGTGCTGGGCTTCTAACTCAGGTGGATGATTTATATATAATTCAACTAAATTGCAACAGAAGCACATACATTTCCTTTCTCAAAAAATATATTCTTATTTCTCTGCACAATTTTCATCATATATTTATTTCGTGTGTGGGATATGGATGAAAGAAAGAAAACCTGATATATACCTATATCTATATACATATAAATAATTTTTGTTTATTTTTTCCGTTATAATTTTTTGGATAATGAACTGATCAACAAAACTGATATAATATATGGATAGAGTGTGACTTGTACATGAGTTGCTCGTCCTCGCCTGGCCATAACAATAAAAGTAAAGGACCGGGTTACATTGATCGGACGTCGACCGTCATCCAGAGAGATTTGCAAACGGAAGGTACCCAACAAATCAATCAATAAGAAAAAGAAAAACATCCAAACTAAACTAAAAATTAAGCAAATAACTAAAAAAATATCAACAACAACAAATGCATTCGCATGCAATGCAGTGGTCCTCTAATCGTATTTATATCGATTATTTTTTCGCCTGTTTCAAAACAAATCAGTTATGCTATCATTGCTACCCATTTTTACTACCACTGCTACTACTTACAATGCATTTTTTCTGGCAGCCATTTATAATATCTTCATGAGTCAGCATCCACTTTTTTCTATATCCCTATTTCTCTAACAATAATATTTTTTAAACAATTTTGACTGACAAAATTACATGGCCGGTGAAGTACCTGATTATCGAGCCTAAAAAGTTCCTATATGAGTTTTTCATTTCTTTGAAAGCTTTTGCTCTCAAGATGAACGATGATTGGCTATATAGCCTTGTACTTTGTACTGCCAACTTATCACAAAATAATAACAATGAAAAGCTGGAGATAATGATAACGATAATCGCAGATTGCGCATACTTATATCAAAACTGTTTAACGTTGCAACGTTCCGTTCCATTCAATTTAATAATAATAACAGCAAATCAAAACGTGATAAACTAGCTAACAAATTGTGTTTATGATGGAATGAAATTTTTATTTGGAAAAATATGAAATACATACATTTCTGCTTTTTCGCTGTGTTCAGTTTTACTTGAGCTGATTTGATTGTGTTTACGTGAGTGTTCAAGCTAGACAATTTCTTTTTCATTCTGTGGATTTCTTTTTAGTATGGAGTGCTCTTTTCCAATTCCTCGATTTCGTGTTATGTCAAAGTAAAATGCTGTCTTGTCACGTCTATCAGTCCCGTTTCGCAAGTCACCCGCTACAAACATGTTTTATTATTATCGAGTGAAGGAGAAAATATTCCCGTTTCATTAGTCACGTCGAAGGCGAACCGAATACTTTTCAGATTCATTCTCGTATTTGAAGGAACAATGAAATTTAATTGGAAAGGAATGAGAGCAGAATTAGGAAAAAATATGAACAGTTGAGTGGGATCATGAGAGTTGAAGGCAGGGTAACGACGATAGTAGGAGAAAGCGAAAAAAAACTAATGAAATGGAATAAATATATTGATGCAATATGACTCTCTACTATGTCGGGGACACGTTATGTAGGTGGCACGACAAGTTCGGGTGGTGGTACGGTTACGGGTGCAAATAGTTTGTCGTCGTTGATTTCAAGTTCGCTTGTAAGTAGTAGTACAGTGGGTTGTGGTATCGCTGCAGCGTTGACATCTGTTGTTGTTCCCACCGTGCTAGTGAGCACGGTTCCTCAGTTGACACCCACTTCGAAATCATTAATGCCTTCTCTTGTCACTGCTGCTGCGCTCGCTTCCGCTACTGCTGTATCTGCTGCTGCCAATACCATTTCTCCTACTTCATCTTCTTCTGTGATGGGTGGTGTTGGAGGGGGTGCAGGAAGTGGAAGCGGTGGAGGAATTGCAGCAACCACTTCGCTCATCAACAACACTGGAGCTACCACTTCTCTTCTCTCAGGTAGCCCACCCCATCAAAATCAACAAATCATCATCTGCAAAAAAACGATATTCTATACAGTATATTGAATTAGTTATATTTTACGAGTCATTACTATTACACAACATACAACAGACAGCATGTGCACACAACCCTTTTGATCCCTCCTTCAACAGAATGACAAAATTTAAGAATGATTCTCATCAACGTAAACGATCGTATTCTCTTTCTCTCTTTTTCTCCAAGTTCCATTTGAGTTGTCACAATTTTTATTTTATCACGCCCGCATGTACCCATAATGAATCCAGCAACAAAAAAACCAACCCGAGCCTGTCTGCCTTCTTCGCCAATGATACATTCGTTCGTATATTTTTTCTGGATGATTTCTTTTTTTCTTTTACTCTCTCTCCATCGAGAAATTATTATGGTCCGACGCTAGCTACCGTTTTATCCTCATCATGTCTACCCCTCTCATTTTTCTTCTTGCAAAGAAGTCCGCCATACTTGTAATCCTTTATTCCCTGTCATCTTACAATCAGATTAAGACTCTCGACGAGAAAGAAAGAGAAAGGGGAAGCTTAACTTATTTTTTCGGAAAAGAAAGAAAAAAATCCCAGAATAATACGATACACACCGCTTGCAATAAAGTCCGCTCGTATTATTTAACTCGTCGATTAAACTCGTTTCTCTGCCGTTTTTAGCATTGTGTTCACGTTTTCTGTGAGTTATGTATTGTTGTAGGAAGAATGTGCAGAGGAGCATCTGCAGTGAAATGTTTAATATGTGTTCTGAACAAAGTAAGTCTTGAGCCTTACTAACCCTCCCTGTGAGTGAGAGTATAACATACAGTCCTAATCAAATCAAAATGATTGATAGGAGAGATTCTTGTATCCAATGTGCATTCACTTTGCACACCTGCATCACTCACGACTTCCACACAATTACACATACACACAAACATATGTAATCAACGTCGGACGGAACTTACACTTTGTTTGCAGCTCTCTTTAGACAGACACCACAAAACTCCCATTCATTCCCAAATTGACTACTTATCATGCTTTTCTCATGCTGCCACCGCTATAATACGTAGAAACTCATACTATTTATTTTGCTACTTGTACTTCTACAACGTAACTTGTTCTGTTCGGTTGACTTAACTCGGATTTTTATATATGCGATTCACACATGCAAGCAACAAATCTAGTGCTGTACACTTTGATTGATAAGTATTATCATCTTTTCGTGTCCTGTGTATTTTCAGTCCATTTACAGTCCCTTTTCATTCGTTAATGATGATTAACCAATATTTTGTACTTTATTTGGAGAGTTGAAATAGTAGCTGGAACTTATCGTACAACTAGCAAAAAACAAAACAAATTAATTCACATAATGTTTCATGTAACACTTTTTAGACATAGTGGGATATTCTAATATGTGCTTTTTCAACTAGTTTGTTGGTTTGGTAGTGAATACGAATTGTAATGCACTTACGGTAAATGTAGAAAATAACACGCGAATATTCAAAAAAAATACATACATTTTCTCATCACCTTCCTTGCAGTCCACGTTTAAAGAAAACTTTGACCAAACCCCAAGACAATAATTAACCATAACTGGAATCTTCATACTTTCCCAATGAATATCATGATATACCAATTATACCATATAGTTTTAGATGATGTGTTTATATTGCTAAACGGAAATTGTAATTTGCAGTAGTAGGCAGGAGAATAATGTATTAGTCAGGCAAATACTGATATTCAACGTTTTTCTTTGTTTTCCATTCGTTTCTATTCTACATTGTAATTTCGGCTTGGAATATGCAGCTAAGAAGGCGGAAATCATCAAGATGACAGAGCAGTTACTGGATGCAATTAACAGTGGGGACTTTGAGGCATACAGGTATGAACACTTTTCAATGGGGAAATATGAGAATTTATATTGGAATACAGCTCTGAACTTAATTTTTAACAAATTGACAACAGCAAATTGGTGGATCCTCACATGACAGCATTTGAGCCAGAGAGTGTGGGTAATCTAGTAGTAGGTATGGATTTCCACAAGTTCTACTTTGAACACCTGGGTGGTCCCAGTCTTGTGAACAATGCCAAGAATAACATTAGCAAATCAAGTATTAACACGACGATACTCAATCCCCATGTTCATGTTCTTGGGGATGAGGCGGCAATAATTGCCTACATTCGTCTCGTTCAGTTTATTGACAAGTATGATTCTGAATACACTCTATCCTTTCCAAATTTATTTTAAAAGGTCAAACAAGGTTTGACACAATCTATTTCTTCACTTCCTACCATAGGCACACCAACTGCGCCAGAACCGTGCAATGTGAGGAGTCCCGAGTTTGGCAAAAGCGAGACGCAAAATGGCAAATGGTCCATTTACATCGATCCTCAGGTGCGGCCACCACTTGGCCACCTTCCACCACCTCTGCAAGTTCATCGAACTAAGGGTTATTAACTATCATTATTACTTAATTATTATTAAATTAATCATTATACAACTACTACTATTACTACTACATCCTTCATCTTAATGATTCTACTTAAAACCACAAAATACACATTTTACTGTCTTAATGTTTAAAAACAGCTAAATGTACTGTATACACGTTGATATACACGTAGATCCTAGTTTTACTTTATGAGAGGAAAAAAAACTTATGATAACCCTATTACTATATCCTCCACAAACAGTCGTTATTTACCCCATATATAATCCACCACAAACAACAATCTAGTGTGTACATATATTACTATACTCTCCTCATTCTTGCATATTTAATTTGATATTAATATCCTCTTCTCACGGATTCATTTCTGTCTGAGGAAAGAGAGAGTCCCTTGAAATGTTTATTGTGTGCTATAAATGTATTACGATCAGATCAAACACATTATGCAATCCTTCAGAGGATGAATATCGTTAGCTATAATAATAAATATATATAAGCATATACTACAAACATAGATACACAAATAGATGAGGTAGTGTTGAGAAAAAATAACTTTTCGAACTGTGACATTACTTGTTCCAATATACTTAAAACAATATTGATATTTGATCCTCCTGAAGACGGGAAAGGAAACATCAGTAGACATCAAAAGGAATCGATAAATGTTGATCATTATGTCAATGAGTGAGGAGAGAGGCTTCAAAGGTTCACAACAAAGACAAGCGTTTTTTCTGTACTGTACACTTTTATGTTTATCCGTAATGATAACCATAACTAGAACCGATATTAAAATCCCAAAAAATGTAGTCTCACCAGAAGAAATACTTATGTTAAAGCTCTTCTGCCTACTCATCTTGTTATTCACATTCACACCCAAACGGGGATTGATTCACATGCTCCAATGTACCACACAAAGCATATAAATCATCTCTGTCTGGAAAAACGATACATCAACAATTTTACTGATATAACTGATATTAATGATAATCAAAAAAAATCACAAATTTTCTTGTTATACTACATATACTGAGAAAGAAGTGGCTATAGATAAACATTTTTGTAAAAAGTGCATCTGTACAGTAAGTTTTAAAGAATAAGGCCATGCTAATTTATATTTTGTTGAATCACAAAAAAACAAAAACTCGTTTTCATTCATCTCAACTCGAAACATGAACTAATTATGTCTATTTACCGGAACTACGTTTAGACTCTTTGTTATATGAATTATGAGCTCTGAGTTGTGAAAAGCGCAATTTACTAAAGACTTTCAATATTATTTAATTTCAATTGTAAAAAAGTGATTCTATTTAAAGTGATGAAATGTGTAGTCCTTCAAATATATTTGCATGCGCATTTGTCGATTCCACGCGCGATAAAACTCACTCGGCATCGTCAATCAGTCATTCAATCACAATGCTAAAAATACGAGTGCTAATTCATGTGCTAGCTAAAGTGATAAGTTGTAAATGTATTTCTCGTATAAAGTATGAAATGCCATCTTTCAAGTTTGAACTTCCAGAGAGAGAAATCCCTTTCAATTTCAATGAACTGCGTTTTCATTTCACTGTTTACTGTCAACTAGAGAAAATATCTAGAAGAGTAGCAGTCATAAAAGAGTATATATGTATATATTATCGGAAAATGCAATATGCATTGAACCATTGTCAGAAAATCTAACGAAATTAGATTATCAAATGAAGCTAACATATATGTTGGTGACTGTTATAACGTCAAAGAATCGCGGAAGCTAAACATGATTACTGAAAACTAATAATTTTGATTTATACTGAAAGAACCAGTGTGTTGATAGCCTCATTACGACAACCAAAGAAAAACGCAGTACACATCGGTACTTATACTTTTTTCCACTAACCGGTTTCATTTATTGACTTTGTTGACATTGATAATGTCGTCGCTTGTGGACGTCGTCGTAAGTGTAAAAACCAGGATGAACAAAGATTGATGAAAAAATTATGAGACACTTTTTAAAACTCGTGAGCTTCACACAAAAAACCAATTTTATTAAAACTGTATTTAATTAGATTACATATTATTATCTAAGAAAGTAATAAGGTTTATTACTCACTTTAAAAAAAGAACTCAGAGGATTTTAGATGTTAGTAGAAGATAGTAAAACATCAATTATTCGTAATGCAGGAACATATACAAATACTTGCATTTATAATTTAAGATTTCAAAATAAACAAAGCTGATTATGCTTCTAGCGTTTTTGTATGTACTGTTGAGAGTGTGCAAGTGTCAATTTTAATTTATCTTTGCGTTTGGTGCTACAACAATGCTGCAATGCAACGCAATAGTTATAGTAGGCGTTATGTGCAATATGGCTGTTAAGACTTTTTAAAGGATTTTTATATTCTTTGCTTTATAAATATGTATGTACTTTACTAGGGAAATAGATTTAAAAAAAAAGTTGCAACCGTTGTTGTCGCTGTTCGCATGTTAAAAGATGGATTATTATAGGAATCGGATAATTCGTATATTGTTGTCGTGTTGTACGATAAAATCATTGTTTTGGACTGATTCTGTAATCTTTCTTTAAACATGTTATTGTAAGTCCATTATAGTTACTACTATAGTATTAGAAGGGAAACTAGGATTTTAGTGGGATGAGAGGTGTAGTGGGGTGTTGATCAGTTGTGTAAAATAATTACCTAGTTAATTAGTACTATCCACCGTAAGGATGAGACAGGAAGGATGATGATGAACCAAAGAAACGTGGAAATGCATAAATTCAAAGGCAATGTCTGACTTCTATAAAGCACTTCCTAATCAATGAATATATAATGTGTGTGTATTAAACTTGCATTTACTCATTAAAGACATGATCAATAGATATGTATACATTGTTTACAATGTTTAATACTGACAATTTGAGAAAAATTTGTATTGGCAAAGACTAGGATTTTGAAATATAAGAATCAAATTAAGATTAATATACCATTCATTCCGTAGAATTTTTTCTGAGATTTTCAAGCAAACAACAAACTTGATATTTAGACTTTAAATAGGAAACAAGAATTTACTTTTTATCTGTCCTCCTGTATTGCAGTGTGTAATCTTTTTATCGTAAAAAAATGCACTTTCCTCTTCCCTTAATTTCAAATTTTATGAATACAAAACTTCACATTTACAAAAATGGATATTAGAGTCACGTGACAATTGTTAATTTTGACAAAATTTTTGAATCAGAAGATATGGATGACTAACAAAAAGAAGATGATAAAACTGAACTAATATTGCCTTTCTTTCTTACGTGTTGGCATACTATTGTTAAAATGTAAATTATTATAAATCTTTTTAAAAAATCTATAATTAATCTATGATGGTTAAATCACACTTCTACTACATCTCTAACGTAAACTACTTTATATAACTTACTATCGTCAAGTGCGTACCATCATTCAGTCGTTTACATCTCTCTTTAGCACAGTTGTCTAATTATTAAATATAAGTGTTCAATAGTTAGTCTGTGTATCCATATACTTCTTATTCTTATTACATACCTAGTTTTATTTAGCAAACTAATTGCAAAGCTGTTCCATATGCTCTCCTTAATACACCCTTATCTTTGTTTATGAATATATAGGTATATATGTATCGTATGCATGCAAAAGTGTAATCAGTGTTTACAAAAAATACGTACATAATGAAACTTATTGTTTCCCCATGTCTGTTGATACATTAGTGTATAGCACATTGAACATTGTTGATATTAATGATAATCTACCTGTGCACCGTAATCATTATTAAGATGCAGCCATACTGACTTTATTCTTCTGTCTGTGTGAATTTAGAGTGTCGCCTCCCTCCAGTTTTGCCGAAACTTCGAAACAGATTTTTAAAAATATTCGATATTATATACCACATAATTTATAACAATCAATCACACTATTTAGATTAGTCCAAGTCGTGGATGCTCTCAGGCAGATAGGAGTAAAAAAATTACGTGAGAAAACTAGCTAAAAACAAAATGGTTCAGTTGTTAGCTTAAATAATGTATTCTATAGGCATTTTAATATCAGTCATGCGATAACATTGCATACAAATTAACAGTTTAATAACACGGTCATGTTATGTGTTCATGACTTTTTTTCGCTGGAGGAGCATACTATTTATAGGCTAGTTTCATTTTTATTACTGTTTTTCATCTAAATATTGCTTTGTGCTTTAATAAGTCGGATTTCATTTCAAGCAAAAAAAGATATACAGCGAATCGAAAGGTTGTTGTTGTAATGATATACATACACATATTATACTTACGTGCGACAAGGGGTAAATTAAGTCTTTATTATTCTATTCAACGAATAACTGCAGGGGTCTAGATGAAGAGTATCAATTAAGCTAAATTCTGTCTTCATTAGTGGTACACTTGTTCTAACACTTTATTTCTCATTTGGACTCTCGTATTTTATTGAGTCGCATTTATCTTCATCTTGCTTCTTCAGAGTTCTATCTTTAACTAACGCGTACGTGCTTAGTTGTAAATACAAAAATTTCCTTTTCATCTTCTACAGACGAAATATTACCGTTTTGATATTGTATCTTGCTATTTGTGTCATAATTTAATGAAAACATCCAGTGGAGGATAATAACGAATACATACGAGGATAAGAGTCATCATGATATTATTCTTGGGTAACTTATGCTATTTTGCAGCCATTCAATTATGTTATCAAGCTTAGAGAGGATCACGGAGTTTAAGAATCATATTTTCTTTAAAAAAATTATGTGTCCTTAAAAAACGTCATCCATCACCTACAACCCCCGCTAGAGAAAACACACATCGACACCATAATACCAAAATATATACCACCATAAAAATTTACGATTTTATGATTGTGATTTTTCATTATTAAATTATTATACACATAATATTCTATACGATGATCGATGATTACTTAATTATCATTAAAATCGATTACGTATTACAATTAAGTTAATTGACTACATTATAATCATTGATAAATATATGCGAAAGAAAAAAAACTACAGACAGACACATGCATATATACATACAAAAACAAACATATTTGAAGAGAGAAAAATGTATGACATATGATGATGATGATATGATTATTATTGCATTATATTAAGTTTAACAAACAATTGTATGATATGATACATTATTACGTATGTACATTATGATATTGAAGAACCATTGTTGAAACAATCGTATAATTATTAAAACATATTATACTATCATATTATGATGATATTTAATAAAAGTATGAAAACACACGACGTAAAAATTACATATTCGTATTAAGCGTTGACAAAAACAAAAAAAAATGTGATGAAAAGTCAAATCACTGTGTTGTAAATGTACATCTTATTTTCAATCATCCATCTTTTACGTTCATCAGCCAAATTTCATTTCTAGGATAGGCTTTTTGACTTGAAGCCATTGTCTAGCAAACTACCTCTGACTGACTTCTAAAAAGAGAATCATATACACCAGTAATGAATCAGCAAAAAAGGGTGATGTATGTCAAAAGGTTACAAAACAAGAAAGCCAAAACCAGCAAAGGTACATAAAGATCATCAGATCAGCAAACCAAACCAAAGTGTGTTTTTTACACAAGTAAACACACAACAATCAAACCGTATGTAACATAGAGAGATGCAAGTCTGTGAAATTGTGAACTAAAAGATGGTGATTTTTTTCTTCACCTGAAGGGAAATCACGACGAAGCCGATAGCGATGGGTTACTTTAAGTAAGATTTTTTTTTGCATGACGCATTTTTGAATCGATCACATAACACGGTTTTTCAATGCAGCTTTGTAATTTATAGATACAACATTACCGTCCATGTAGTACACCATCATTAGTCACAAGTGTTTCCCTACTTTTTAAAACATTGAAGAGGTTGAAGGTTGTTTGTTTGTGGATCAGAGATTCAGGAAAAAAAGAGACCATGGGTATGGGATTGCATGTGAAATACTTGGAATCGAAATCAAACTCACCTCACAATCCACAATCAGTCAGTGCAATGGATACACAAGGGATTGAATCATTTGAATCCTACATTTATCGAATTCCCCTTAAAATATGTTCCCCTAAAATCCCATTGATTAAGCATATATATATATGCAGCTTTCGTGCATAAAAATGTGCTACGCATTTAAAAAGGGGATGTGGTGAAAAACATTGAACTTGCCGTACGCGACTTGCATACAGCAAATATGTTTTTGAAAATGTACTTGTGTGCAATTCTTAATCTTACATAAGCAACATATGTATATAGGAAGAAGAGGGGAACACAATATGACAAATATTTGTTAGAAAATGTACGTCTTAATATACCTAAAAAGAACATAATAGGTGTGCATCATCATCATCAGAGCTTGGCCCAACTGAAGGATCAAAAGGAAAAAGAAGGAACTGGTTGAGCAAGTGAACTTTTGATACTCCATTCCATCCTTGTGATTGGGATGTGATCCTCCTCGCATTTCTTTTTGCACAAAACTTTTTAACAAGTCAAATTGCATTTTCATCCTAGACATGATTTTAATACCATTTACTATTCTTCCTTACAGGATCATCCATTCACACCAGAGAAGAATACCTAAATTATGTAGGTCTACTTAAACAATGTTTCTTTTACCCTAAAGTACTGAGAGTGAGAGAGACAGTAAAAACAACTTCCTACAAAAAAAAATCCTAACATTGTTAAACCGCTCATCATTCTAATATTTTTCATCAATGTGAGTTAGAATGATTAGCTAAATACCCCAAAAAAATTGTATTTTCATTCACGAAGTCAACTAGTTACTAGAAAAAAAGGAAGTGGAGACACAAATCAAATGAGATAGAAATTTCTTCATGGGAAATTTCATGAGAAAATTAAAGTGAAGGCCGTTCTTTGACAGAGGTATGAAAAAAATTAGTAGCTTTTTTAGTCCTGATTGCACTGCAGATGCAGTTTTCTCAATTTTTTTGCTCCTTCTATTCATCCTCATCAGGTTGCTCTTAGGCAGTAGTGGCGAGAAGATAAGAAAAAAATGGTGTACAATATAAGCAATAGCCCAACATGTCTCCTTAAACTTTAGCTACCTACTGCTATCTAAAGGAAAAAGCTCGTTCGTGTGAATCCTACTCCACTTTTGATGATAAAAGAGACAAAGACCGACTCACCGAGAGTGGTTAGTGGTGCTACCAGCAGTGTACCTCTTTCACGCTAAAATACTTTTCATTATATGCATATCGAGATCAAGATCTCATTTTTTTTTCTCGAAAAAAGAAATTATTTCATTCATGTCGTGCATATATATATTTTGAAATATGAATATCCTCACACAAATTCAAGTAGCAAATGGTTCGCTATACATGTATAAGCACGAAAACTAAATGGCAGGGAAAAAGTGAGTCGGATCAAGAAAACGAACCAAACACCCGACAAGTAGAAAGATGATAGATAAATCTCTCTCTCTCGAAAAAAAAATCTGAATGCTGTTCTCTCTCCTTCTTCTCTTGCTAATAACTGTCCGTCCTGAAAAAAGAGTAAAAAAGCAAAAAAGCCAGTTTTCTTGTGTAATGGGACAAGGCGGATGAATGAATGAGGATGACCAATATGTCATAGAATACATTGCACACATACTCTTCACCACTCATAAGAGTGTAGAGCATTTTGGCAAGAGAAATGAAAAAAAAAATACGTTACTACCTTACTTTTTTACGCTTCTCTCCTTCATTCCTTGTTTCGCTCGCGGAATAACTGTTATTCCCCGCAATTGCCGTCATATTTTTTCTCCTTTGGATATTCGATTCTCGATCTCATCTCCTTGTCCTCATCAACATCATCTTTCTCTCTTTCTCTCTTCTTGAAGAGTCCTCGATACACTTAAAATATTTACAATAGAGCAGATAATTTCTACACAGCACCCTTTTTACTCCGCTTTTGTGCATGCATTCCATTCGAACTTTGAGTCGTATCTGCATCGCCACCACCCCCAACACATTCTGGCGTCCCCACCACCGCCTCATCATTATAATCATCAGTGGCATCAGAGAGGAGAATATCGTCAGTACAATTAACATATAATAGATATCGGAAACGAAAGAGAGGGGATTTTTATACACTAGTTAAATATTTTCCTGCTTGATCAGAGGGAAAATATATATTATCCTCATAATAATAATCGATCAATCATCATCAACCGAGCAACAAGTGAAATCTAGGACGACGACGACGGCATTCTCAATCGGAACAAGAGATTTCTTTTTCTCCGTCGTTTAACAAAAACCGTCAATTATTACAGTTATTCATAAGTGAAATGAGCTAATTATGTGAGGGACAGAGGAAATTCAGAGTCTCGATTTTCATTTTCGAGATTGTTCATCATGTGAAAAGTGAAGTTGACAAGAGTGATTTAAATCGTGATTGTGAAAAGTTTTTTGATTAAATTGGATGCTTTTGAGTTGTAGTTGTTGTTGTTGCACCAGCACAACAACACACAGTGACTTTCAATAACTTCCTCAAAATGGGGAGAGCGGAAGTGTTCAGAAACAATAATAGTGGTAACAACGTATCCCTAGCTGTGTTCCTTAGTTTGTTCCTCTTGTCTCTCGTTGTGTTTGTAGAGCAATGTCAAGGTCAACAGTTAAATCCAGAGCATAGGAGTGCTTCTGAGGGTGTGCCATTAGGTGATGATTTACTTGATAGTGGTGGATATGAGGATGACGATGGAGATGTTGTGCCAATTGTAGGTCATCGGAGCGGGCTTCAACATGAAGATGTGTTGACGGCACTGCCGAATAATTATTATGTTCCGAATCCTGCACAGTTTCCTCCAGCTCCGGTGTACCAGCCTCTGAGTAAAAGTCCTGGTGCACCGAGTACATCTGCTACGCCAGAGGATGGAAAAACAACAGGGAAAGATTTTACCCCACCTTCGGATATTGTTCGAGGATTTAAACCAGTGTATCCGGATGATGCGAGATATGTAGATATTACTACTTCTTCTACAATAGGACCCCCCAAAAGGAGAAAGAAGGTAAAAAGAGTAAAAGGTCAGCAAAATCAACAAGGGCAAGGTGGTGTGCAATCACAGCAGCAGCAGCCAGGAGGATTTCAGAATTCCTTTGGATTTCAGCAGACAGGGTAAAATATCATTACACAAAAGAAAAGTGCGTGTGGGTGGAGTAGTGTGGCATATTATTCAATGCGTCTTTTCGCAAAACCGTTGTCTCATGATACCCCGAATAAATTCTCTACATTATATTTTTAGGCCTGGCTACTATCATCCACAACAACAGCAAACAACCAACAGTGGGGGGTACTTTGCAGCATCTCCTCCCTTTTACGGCTATTCAAATGGAGGACCTGCTGAAACACAAAGTGGAAGTTCACCTTCTGGACAACCTTCTTCTGGAGGGGCGGGTCATGTCGTGTTTCCTAATGAAACTAGTAGCGGAGTTCCGGGATACTCTACGTTATATTCGACGAGTGGAGGTGCTGCCGGAGGCAATGGTCAACAACAGGAATTTCAACAGGGGCCATACCTTGGACCAGGGGTACCTTTGACAGGACCAGGAGGACAGTATCCTCAAATTCCTCAACTTCATCCTCACCCCCCGAAAATGAACCCACTGAAAAAGCTAGCAAATTTGATTCGAGGTAGACCAGCTAGACCTGGACATCCTCATGGACCTCCACATCAGATCCCACCACAACATTTAGGACCCATGGGAAATCACTTACAATTAGCGACAATGAATCAGCAACAAGTTGTTTTGCCCCCAAATCATATGCAAGGAGGACCATTTCCGGGGGCTCAAGGCCCATATCCAGGTCAAGGTCAACGTCAACCTCCATCACCAGGTGGACAGCAATCACCATTTGGTTCAACTTTACTCCAACAACATTTACAACACCAGCAGCAACATTTGCAACAACAACAACAGCACCAACAACAAATTTTTCAGCAGCAGCAGATCCAAAACCAAAATCAATCATCTCAAAATATTCCACAAACCCTTCAACAACAACAGCAGCAACAGAGTCAAGGAAATGCAACCTCTCAAAGTCAACTTGGAGGATACCCTCTTGGGAATATTCCAGGTTATCCTGGTGCTCAGTTTCCTTATGGACCTCACGGCCCCCGTCCGGGTGTCCCACCAAACAAAAACTTTCTTTCAAAGTTGAACCTAAATTCGTATCTGAAGAAATTTAGCAACATGTTCCAACGCGGACCATCCTCACCTGCTGGATTGGCTCCGCCAACTGGACAAGCACCTGGACAAGTAATTCCAGGACAAGTAATTCAAGGACAAGGAATTCCAGGGCAAGGAAAAACGCCTTCAGGACAGCAAGCAAGCGTAGGGGGTTTTCCTCCTCAGCAAAAAGTTCCTCAACAAATGCTCTACCCACACTATTACCCACTCAATTCATTTGCTCCCAATGGACCCCAACATCCGGGTCAGCTTCAAATGCAGCAGGCACAGCAACAGCAACAAGCTGGAGGAGTAGTTCCAGGAAATAATCAGATTCGACGAAGAAGGATAAAAATAAGGAAAAACATGGATCCTAGAAATCGGAAAGTAGACGAAATTCCAGAAGCTGACCAATCTGAAAAATTAATTGGCCGGCCAAGGGCCAACGGGGATGGTCATAATGATGAAAGAGACGAGGAAGTGATTGAAAGAGTAGAACCAAAGCAGGACGAAGCCAGCGGTAGTAATAAACCTTTGGAGAGAAGAAAACGTTTGGCTACAATTTCCAGCATTGCCACGTCATCCAGCTCAAGTAGTTCTAGCAGCTCAAGTAGTGACACATCCGGACATAGCAGTTCCGGCTCAGGTTACAGGATGCCTGGTATTTTTGGTATGGATTCCGGGAAAGCATTTTATTTAGAGAAGGATCCCCAAACAGGAGATATCACTTTTAATCCTCCTGCCAACTCTGGATCTGACTCCCCTCCCCCCAATAATAATTCCCCGAGTTCTAATGAAGTGTCAGAAAACAAATCGAAACCAATCATAATTCATTCTTACAGCAACACCAAAACTCAAGGAGGTCTGAGCACGTATAAAAGACCAAATTTGTCTTCCCTTAATTCCAAGTTTAAAGCCAAGCGCCCTACATTCTACAGATTTAACAAAACCGCAACCCTAGCTCCACCACGATTGCCTAGCTTTTATGTTCCCAGTACAACTGAATTTCCATCCAGTTCTAGCACGACTCCTGCTCCCACTACGACTCCTGTTTCAGAGGAAATCATTGCAAAAACCGAGTTTCCAAATGTTATCGTAGCCAAATCATCGTCTGAAGTGATAACTAGAGTCTCTGTCTCCAGTAGCTCATCGAGTTCTAGCAAGGAAATTGTTGGCCCACAATATAAGAAAAAGCCGTCGGTCAAGTTCCCTCTGTTTAAGCATACCACTCCTAGCACAACAACTCCTGGTTTGACCAGCTCCACTACTACAAGTACTGAAGAACCTTCAAGCTCCACAACGGTAGCCACACAACCTCCAACAACAGAGTTTGTGGAAATTACAACTGCTCCAACTACTACAATCTCGACAACAAAGAAAATCACAACAACGCAACCTACAACGATGTTTTTCGACCCGTATTTGCCAGTAGAGCTGCTTAATTTACAAAGGCAGGTAACTGCAACTACGTCCACAACCACCACAACAAGTACTACTACAGCTCCACCAACCACTATTCAAAGTACTGAGCCACCAACAACAAGTACGGAAGCGCCAACAACAAGTACGGAAGCGCCAACAACGACATTGGATCCATATACAGTTGCAGAGATAAAAACTGAACCTACAAAAGTAACTCCAGTTACTGTTCCCATCACTCCATCACAGAAAGCACCAGGGGCTGAGAGTAATGGATCTTCATTGTTGCCAACTGGCCTAGAACAGGAACCAGACACATCTGCAGAAGACGATGGGGATGAAGGGGACTACTATTACGATCATCCAGAACCAAATCCAGGGTATAATGCCAATAACGTCCCTCCCGGGCCGTATAACAGTTTTGGACAGTATTCTCCAGGAAATGGGGCAATGCCTCCTCATTCTGGGCATGCTGGATATTACAATCCAATGATGGGTGGACCTCAAAATAGGCCACAAGGACCTCCCCAGCATCAAAACAATTACTTCAATTCATTCAATCCATTTAGTCCTCCAGGCTATTATCCACCACCTCAACAAAACGGCCAGAATATTGTTCCAGGTCAAGGAGGAATGTACAACCAAGAGTTCCAGCCTTCACACGGCGTACCTGTGAGCACAGAACCTCCATCAACAACTCCAGAAGTGACCACCGTATCGACCACCTTAGCTCCTGCAACTACAACAACCATCACTACGACTAGTACGACACCATCCACAACAACCAGTACCACAACTGAGCAAACAACAACGGAAGCGACAACAACATTGCCACCTTCAACGACTAGCATTACAACCACAACGACAGAGCTGCCATCTCCGGCCGAGGGAGATTTCGGAGGGGACCAAGATATATACGAAGACTATTCAACAGAAGTTGAAGCCGACCAACCTTTCGTTCCACCATCTGCACAGCAGCCAATAGCACCAAACAGCTTTTACCCACCTCCTCCACCACTGAAGCCACAGCCACCAATTCCCCCCTACAGACGACCACCACCTCCTCCATTCATGAACAGGTTTCCACCAAACTACTATAATAATCAGAGAGCACCCGCTATTCGTCCAGGCGCTTCTAACTTCCCCTTTAGACCCCCACCGCCAGTTAAAGATGTAATGAAGAATGCTGCACCTCCAACGCCTGCAATCACTGAGCCACCTACCACCACCACCACAACGGTCCCTACAACAACTAGCACAACAACACCAACTACCACGACACAAACCACAACTCGACTGACGACAACAACAACAACCACCACACCGCCACCTCCACCCACAACAACGACTGTTGTCACCACCACGACAACAATCCCACCACCTCCACCGGAACCTAGCACAACTCCACAACCAGAATCCAGTGCAGCGCCACCAGCCTTAAACGAAGACCACTCTCCTTCCGAGTCACGTGAAGTTGTGAATCAAGATCTTTTCATTCCACCTGAACAACTTTTGGCGTACACACCATCACCGGACAGACAGAACGACCGCATTCCAGATGAAGTTATTCAAGACATTGCCCCTGGCTTTGACTTGTTTAATGTGCAATGGGGACAGAAGGTATAGAACTACTTATAAATAAGAGCTTGTAGTATAAACTTTCTAGATAAATATCTAGATTTTTTTGCTTAATGTGAACAGGTACCACCTCCTTCATCCACATCTTATTCATCTCAAGAACAACAACCATTACCAGTTCAAGCTCAGCTTTCAACCACTACACAGCAACCACCTACAACAAGAGTGATTTCAAGAAATGTGACAGAGGTGAACATCAACGGTACCGATTACATTTATGAATATATCGATGAGATTATTGAGGAAGATTCGCCAACGCAGGTAATTATTGCAACAAATGCTAAATTCTACAAACTTAAATGCAAATTTACTATTCCTGTTCATTTTAACGTCCATGATAATTCTTGAAAAACTTATAAATACGAAGTTGGAAAGGAGATTTGATTGACCTGTCTCGGAAAGTGAATATGTTGGAAATCTAGAAAAGTGTGTAAGTCGTATTTTAAACTCAATCGTAATTTTTGAATAGAATGCATCTGCACCCACCCCTGCACAACAACTGAACGCTAGCCAGCCTCAGTTAGCTCCTTCAGCCATTCCACCTCAGCACTTTTACAACCCATACATGATCAATCCATATAATGGATTTGTAGCTGTAAGCAGCACCCCTGGGTACGGGCCAGGTGGTCCGTACCTAATTCCAGGAGCTCCAGGAGCCGTACCTGCAGGTTTTCCTATGATTCCAAATCAAGCTTGGATTCCATCTCAACAACAACCACAGTTCGGCTACTATTTGCCACCTGGTGTACCACAAAACCAATACCCAGTTCAAGGTGCTGACGGCACTCCGCAGTTTATTCCATTGGGAGGACCCTTCAATCCAAGTGGCGTGACTGCACCTCAGGCATCTTCTACCACAACTGTAGCTCCAGTCGAGATCAGCACTCAAGCTCAAACAAACAAACCGCAAGCTCAAATTATTGCCAGCCATGAAATTTTAGATTCACCATCCAGCGTTCTTCCTCCTTTTATTCCAATCACTGAGAACTCTGTGGACAATGTGGGCTCTTCTATTGGGACATCTCAAGACCAAGATGACCTATCCGAATCCTACATAGTATCCCTGATAGACCCCAGCAAGCCAAATGCAACTGCTAATGGTGGTCTTGGATTTGTCAGTAGCACTTCCGAAAGACTTTCACTTTTCCAGAGTGATGAGGCTTTAGAGCATACAAATCTCCTTGTTTCAACTGCTGGAACGGCAGCTCCAGAGCAACTCCACTCCGTAGTTCATGTCTCTTCCAGCACAACTCAAGCCCCAACTACTTCAACCACGACAGATAAACTCGCTTCATACGAGTACTATGATGAAGCTCCAGAAGTAGGCGGGCCAATGCAAGGTAAGATTTAAATGATTACTCGGCCACGCTATATCTAATAGCTTTATAGCAAAATAACCAATATCCTTTAGTAGCGTAGAACTCAATGCTTACATATTTGCAATGTCACCTATTTCTAAAATGTTCTAGCTGGAGATCCTGAGCAAAACAAACAACAGCCACAAAATATCAAACATTTGCAAACCATGCTCCCACCAGCTCCGCTCCCACCTCACATACAACAGCAAGGTCAACTCCATCCCCCTTATCCTCCCCAACAACCAAAGAAGAAGCCAAGTTCATTCCTTCAGAACTTGTTTGGAAAGCTTAGACCTGGCTCTGGTGGACCACCGCCACATAACCCACCTCATGGTCATCCCTTCCCACCGCAAGGATTACCACCTCACTTTCAGCAACCTGGTAAGAACGGCATCCCACCAGGCTATATGACAGATAATATTGTATCTGGAAGCGGACTTGTGCCAGTGAGACCCCCAGGTGTAAATGGAATACCTTTGATGCCTCCTGTAATGATCCCAAGTGCAAATACGGCTGCTGACGCAGAATCATTTAACATGGACACCTTATTTGGGGCTAGAAATGGCACTGTCGCAGAGGAAGGTATTATTTCGACAACAAGCCCTAGTACCACAAGTTCCACTAAAGCTACTACTGCAGCTGCCCCGGTTGCTGTCAGTGCAGAAATTGATTCAGATGAGGAAGACGAGGTGATTTACGTCACACCGGAAGAACTCGCAAAATTGAAAGAAACTGGTCAAGTGGACGACTTCGAGTTGGTTGAAGATGAAGAGGAATACATTTACGAAGATGAACCCCTCAATGACATTACTGACAACAAACTCGCTCGATCTGATACCAAACTCCTACAAAACGACACTTCCGGAGACTCTTCCCTGTTAAAGAAAACCGCTCCTGTTCCCGTCGTCGCACAAGAACCACAAAAGCAAGAAGAGCCTGTTAAACAAGCAGAACCTACGCCGACAACCCCAAATTCACCTCCTGTTCCCGAAGCACACGAAAGAATTTTGAACGCTAAGGAAGATCACTTCTCACATTCATCCTTCCCATCTCAAGGTATGTTTCAAATGAAACCCCCTGAGTTTGGCCGACCACCCTCCCATGCACATCCCCAGCGTCCACCTTCCCCACATAATATCCCTGCTCAAGGAAGAATTCCAGTAGTACCTCCTCCACAATTTAGACCTCCACAACCTCAACCATTCGCAGGTAATCATCATTACAACGGTAACGGTGGACATGCTGGTCCTCCACCACCCCATCATGGATTCGCACCCAACGCAAATCATCATAACCCTAATCAGTTTTACGCGCCCGTTGCATCCCCCTCTACCTCATTAACTGTTGCCGACAAAAGACAAGACGTTGGTCCGTCATCAAAATTCGACTATGATGAAAGTATTGAGCTGATAACGGCAGGTCCTCTCCTTGACCCAAATATTCCGCGAGATATCATTGTCAAGTCTAGTTTCAACACTGCAAGTGGAGCAGGCGGTCCAAAACCGAAAAGCTTAGGAAGCTCAAGGGGAAGTAGCAACGGAGCATGGCAAAGTGTCGTAGAGAAAGTGCCTGCTTTTGGATCATCCCCAGGCAGCAGTGGTAGTTACCATCAGCAGTCAGCGAGCCCCAGCTCATTCTCTAGTTTTGCGAGATCACTGCCTAATCATTACGATAAAAATGCTCAATTACAAAATCCAAGGGCAAGGCATTACAATCATGAGCAGTCTAATAGCGGTAGTTCAAATAGACAATATTGGGGTGCAGGGATCTAGATTAGCCTAATTTATTCTATTTATTTGCTTATTTATTTATTCTTTTTTATGGGATGTAGCGTGTAGATTAGTTAGAATTTCGAGATGGACAAATCTCTAATGCAAAAGTATTTGTATACTAATTTAACTATTCCAAAAAAGTTATGTGATTATGTGATGTTCACAGCTTTTAAAAGCGATTGTGAGCAAAATTTTCATATAAGAGAAGCTATTAGAAATATCACACATCAAATGATATAGTATTCCAATTCTGTGGAAATTTTGTTGTATGATAAAAATCTGCGTTTATGTATGCAAAGCAAAATATTTTCTGATTGTATTGAAGCTGTGGTATGAAATAAAAAAACAACATTTTTCTAAGAAAACATGAAAACTATCACTATTTGACACATTAATTTAACCGGTCGTTTGCGGGGTTTTCGGACATACAGGAAGAAACTTGTTCGTATGGACACAGGGCCATATTTCCAAACCTTCCTTAAGGTCGACCTTATCCTATGTTACTAGGAAACAAAAATGTGCCCAATGTATTTTAAATGGGAGAAATCTTAAGGAAAGGATAAGCTTAACCTTAAAAACGAGTCAGGAATATGACCCACAGTCTTTTGTTACACAATCCAGTAAATGTGCATAACAAAGGTGCATAAGTATTGAAACCAAGAAACTAATACCATTAAAAGCCACCACAACTCGAACTTTCACATTTTAAGCTAATACTCCGCTCCGGGTATCGTTTGCAAACTGCGGCAGGTCTGCAAAATGATTTCCAAGCATTGGATTACCGTCAGTTATGTTTTCCTCGTAACTTTAATCTTTTACGACAAATTCAGTAAGCACATACTGATTTCTAACGCTATTGGGTATGTAGTATTTAGTAGAAAGTTATAACTTGTAATAATAATTTTAATAACAAAGGAGTCGCCGAATGCGCAAGGTTTCAACCTGTCCAAGAAAGGACTGATAAACGAACGATGAAAAATGTTGAATCAAAACAGACCTTGTTACGAAAAACTTATGATTATCCTCGAAAAACACCTATTAGACATCCACTATATCCTCTGAGACGGACACTTGGAAGTACCCGTAAACCAGGATCTTTCTTAACGTTGTTTCAAAATCCGACTAAAGATTTGTTCAATGTACTTTCCCCTATTATTCCCCCGGGCTCTATATTTCCTCCAGGAAATTTCACTTTCCAGACCAATCCCACTCGAATCCGCCGTCTACCTCCTACCCAGTCAATGCCTCGTCGAACAAGACCTCCACATATTTGGAATTATTCCATTGAAATCATCCCATATGAAGGAGTTGCACTCTATGACCCAAACGACGAAAAGGAGTGCATTCTTGGCCATGAAATACTGCAGCAATTATACAAGCTTCCAGACAATCACGATATGAAAACTATGTGGTTTAATAGCAATCGCCATCTCATTTGCGATTTCACTCGGTTTCATAGA
The DNA here is from genome assembly GCA_027743935.1 of Sinodicranocentrus sp. ZH6. NCBI lineage: Eukaryota > Metazoa > Arthropoda > Collembola > Entomobryomorpha > Entomobryidae > Sinodicranocentrus > Sinodicranocentrus sp. ZH6. The sequence continues at coordinate 25,453 of JAHZNA010004405.1, forward strand.
TGCGCCTCAATTTCTGAACTCCTCAAAGCCTACGAAGGTGACACAGTTCAGTTTGATATAGATACTGGTACATCGATAGGGGTATGTCGCTGTTTCCAGCCCTGGTATATCTTGGTAGAGGACACATGCCATCTTCCAGAGAAAGCTGAGTGTGGGGTGCATCTAAATAATGATGATATTTATCCCGTGAAGGCATGGAAAAATGCCCCTTCCCTTCTACCCAAATGTGCACCAGGAAGCGTTTGCATGTATGGAGATAAAATTCTAGACGACGATACACCTAATACTAGCGTCACCGGAAATTGTCAATGCAGAGAAGGTTATCATGTTCGAGAGGGCACTGGCTTGTGTGCCAATAACTTTGCAAGGACAACGACATCAGTAGCACCTCTCCTTATCAGTGTTATCATTATCACGTTAATAATTACATTTCCATGATTTTTCGTTCTATATTCTTGGTAATTATATGGCTTTTATGTTAATGCTAATTAAATTAACGCCCACTTTAATAAACGTTAATGTTTGACAGGGTTGCAATTTCGTAACTCACACGTATGTCATAATCAGAGTTCCATTCTACTCTTATATACAAACTCAGCAGCGGTGGAGCGATAAGGAAAGCGTCCATATCTGAACAATGACACTCGGGAGAAGCATACAGCAGCGTGCATTGAGCAGTTCAGCGCCAGCGTTAGTAGGATCACGCCGTGGCAGAGGGAGAGAGAAGCCAAGAAAAGCGAAACAGCGATTTTTTCTTCTCTCTCTCGTTCTCTATACATCCATTTGCCAAAATTAGGCATATATCCCTTTCGGTATATCCATCTGGTAAACTTGACACATGGGATTATGCGCAAGCGAAGCAAATCAAGTTCTCTCTTGCCTATGTGAATAGCTTTGAGCAAAAAGCAAACTCCGCCATGCCATGGTGGCCCTTGTTGCTGGGTGATTATTGCTTCGCTTTTTGCCATCATCGTTCCGTCGTACTCTTTCGTCTCTCTGCAGCAGTCGCTCAGTTCGCTGAGAGAAATAGAGGTTGAAAGAGCTCCTGTGTGCACGAGCCGTCTTTTTCCCTGCACTGTGAGAATATAACTATATACAAGAAAATGTAAAATATAGAGCAATGACTACACACACACAACAGCACAGCTGTATAATCGAATATATCCGTATAAAAAGTACAACAGCATTGCTAACACGTACAGCTACATAGGGATCGCTTCGCTTGGATATTTTGACTTGGATACAGCAGCAGCACACAAGCACAAGCAGAGAAACAGATGTGATCGGATGGATAATGATGATGATGATGATAATAAGGACATTTCGTTGCACATGTGTTCAGCAGAGAAAAAGTCTTTATACAAAAGAATGTACAGGCTCAAGCCACTCTATACATTTCTAGTATGCTTGTGAACAAGAACAGCAAAAAAGGGTTAGATATGAAGCACAAAAGAATCATCCTTTCCTTGCTGTATGTTTTAACATGGGCTGAAATACTGCGCTGTGTTAGCGAATAAAATATCCTTTACAGATATCATCAGCAGGACGCGATTACCCAGGGTGAAAAATTCTTCCCTTTTTTGATCCTATCCACAGACAAATCTCGTGAATCTCACAATCCTTTCGTTTCATTATAACCATCCTGCGTGTTTTACAAAAGTAGAAAAAGCAGTCCGAGAGATAGGTATCTAGAAACTGTGTAGTATTCTTGATGTCTGCATTCTGCATCATGATTTTTTTCTCTTGTTGGCAGGATAGGATCTCTGTACACATGGAGTTCTCTAGCAATATTCCCACAATAAGTTTCCCCTATGTATTATGCATGAAAAGGGATATAAAAAACGTGAATGTGTACACAGTCAGGGTACATGTGTGAAAGTCGAACTCGGTCGACTAACGTGGATACACAATTCAATGCTTGGATTGCTGTAAAAGGTTTTTTCTCTCTTCTTTTCTGTGCTCCTCATCCTCATCATCATCACACTCGGTCGGTACTTTTTTACGTAAAAAACTATATATATATATATATATATACATATATATGTGTGTGTATGTGTGCAGAGCAGAGCTGTTTTAAGTGTGATGGTGAAGTGAGTTTTATATATGATGATGAAGTGGTACATATGTATGTCTGCATAATATCATATGCATAAAAATAAGAAAGAGCACGACTAGCGAACTAGAAGTGCATGGTGATAGAAGTGATAGTGGCAACTACTTCTTCTATGCATACACCAGCCAAAGAGAGAGAGAGAAGAAAAAAGTGCTAATGTTTTAGAACAAGAGAAGTGCTTGGTTTGATTTGAACGAGAAAGATTTTTTTTATAGCTGGTCTCTTTGGATTGGAACAGGGGGACTTACTGCTCACTTTTTCTCTGTCCATCGTCGTCGACGTCGACATGGAGAAACGGGAGAAATGAACGCTCTTCTGCCGTGCTCTTCGCTCAATCCTAAAAGAACCGAAATGTAGGTCTTTGGTTATATATTTTTTTTCAAGAAAGGAAAGTGGTGAGCATGAATACTTTGATGGTGATCATGAAGACAGGAGATTTTGTGATGAGCATCCTCGTCACCGTCATCATGATGACCAGGTTGATGGTGGTGAAGGTGCAGTAATTAAAAAATAAAGTACAGACAGTCCAGTTGTTGCCACACGAGTCGGTCAAGTGGAATTTGAGTGAGCTTGTGTGTGTGTGTGTGTTGTGTGCACACATACACAAATGAGAGGAAATTTTTTAGAAATAAAAACGAAGGTCACGAAATAAATATATTTCTGTGTAGTTCAACAACCGCAATATTGAAAGTAAGGAAAGTAGGGAGTCGTTAGGAAGGAGTGAGAGGAGAATACAATATTGAAATTTCAAGATTTTGGATACCAGATAAACGCACTCACACGGCGACATGAGGGTGATATCGATCTCTTTCGTCGTTGTCAATCCTTCTACCGGATAGAGAGGCTGATGAAAGAAATCTGAAGTTGTTACGTCATATTATAACGTTTCGATTATTTCTGTGAACGCACGGTTCAAGTTTGCTGGTTTGATGTGGCTAGCAATCCCGGCATCATCTTTTGTTCTGTCTTCTGAAAAATGATAACTTTTCTTTGGTGCTATTCTTGCAACTTCGCCTGATTCAAAACTCTGGAATAGAGATCTTGAAGAAAACTACGTCAGCGAAATTAGTTATATTTTCAAGAGTATATTCCAGAGGAAACATCTCATCTCGTCATTGGTTCAATCATTTCGTTCTAGTTTTTGTCAGTCATTTCTCTCGTCGTGGAGTTTATATTGGGCGACTCCAGTTTTGGTGTGAGATGCTGTAGAAAAGCGAAACTTGATAAGCTCTCCGTCCATTTCAGAAGCTTGTTGTGATCCCTTTTTAGTGAAGGAAGGTGTGTGGGTGAATTCTCAGCTGTTGATATAAATAGATTCAGCAGATCTGTCGTCCTTGAGAAAGTATGTCCGCAACACTTAAGAGCTTGGTGTCTAAAAAACGACGAAGGTTCCAGGAAGACGGTTATGACCTCGATTTAACATGTAAGTTGATTCAAGGGGACGAATTTGGTTAGGGTGGGGAAATGGGAATAAGTTTAGAAATGTTTGAAGAATTAATTTTGGGATTTTTATACTTTCTTTGTATATCTAGACATCCTTAATAATTTAATTGCAATGGGATATCCTGGGGATAAATTGGAAGGACTATATAGAAATAACATTGTCGAAGTTAATAAATTTTTGGAATCTAAGCACAAAGGGCATTATAGAATCTACAATCTTTGTGAAGGTATGTTAGCTTTTGATATTTATTTGTAATAATGCTGACTTTCTCTTCCTTCATGGTTTGGTTTTTCATTCGGAGTTTTAATTTTCTACATTTCCACTAAATCAATACAGAACGAACCTACAATGAGAATAAGTTTAAATCTGGAACTGTGGCAAAATTTCCGTTTGAAGATCACAATCCTCCGCAAATGAATGTAATACCAAAGTTTTGTCAGGATGCTCATGACTGGCTTAGTAAAGATTCTCAGAACGTCGCAGTTGTGCATTGTAAAGCAGGGAAGGTATGTATATTGAATGATAGTTTTTAATTTTTGAAAAATCATGCCCGTATGAAAATTTGGAGGCAGTAAAATTTTATTAACCATCTAATTTTTATAGGGCCGTACCGGTGTGATGACATGTTGTTATTTGCTACACTCTGGAAAGTGCCAAACTGCCAAAGCAGCTTTAGAATTTTACGCACAGAAAAGAACACATGACAGGAAAGGGGTCACTATTCCAAGTCAGCAAAGATATGTGGGATATTACGAGTACTTACTGAGAAATTCCCCGGCAGTTAAATATAAACTAAGGTAATGAACAAGACAACATCTGAAATGAAAAATATATGTCGCGTATATTCGACTTCTAACGCTTATATCTTTTACTTAGGCCGGTGAACCTGACAATGATAAGACTGGAAGGTCAGCTTATAGATCATAGTAAAGTAGTATTGCAAATCACCCTCACATCCACATCATCCTCAGAAATCGTGTACACTTCATCCGTATTTGAATGGAAAAACTGTTCTGGAAAAAAGTCGACGGCGTCTACATCATCCTCGTCTACAGATTCTCATCTTCACCAACCGGCTTTGGAAAGCTGTAACAGTTCCACAATGAGCTCTTCATGTGGTTATACCAGTAATCATTTAAGTATTGAATTAGAAGATCAATTGACTTTGAGTGGAGACGTGAAATTAGAAATTTTTTCAAGACCTGTGAAGATTTTAAAGAAGACCAAACTGTGTCATTGTTGGTTCAATACTTTCTTTGTGGATGTTAGGCCTGAACAACAAACTTATCGCAATGGTTGCAATAACAGTAGTGGTGAAGAGGGCAGTGCTAATAGTGCTGGAAATGATCATAGTAGTAGTAACAACGGTAGTTGTAGTGGCAATCAGAGAAATTCGGACGCCGGTGCAGCTAACTTTTCCCTGCCTGGATGCAGCTCTACAAGTTACTCTTCGAAAAGAGATAGTGTATCTTCTGACAATTGCTGCTCTGTTAAAGTCAAGTAAGTAAATTTTGGATGTGTGCGATGTTATAATGAGTCAATATAATGTCATCCTAAATTAATATGATTATGATTCTAACTCAGGTTTACAAAAGGAGACCCAGAAAAACTAGGAAATAGCAGAGCGTCTAAACAAATTGATAGGACCATGAGCTGTCCACCTCCAAGTGATACTGTTAGACCTAGATTACCTGATGAGTGGACTGCGTAAGTTAAAAATACAGTTGAGTCAATTTTGTGTGTTCATGAACGCATATTGCATACAATATAATCATGTAAAAACGTTATTCCCACCTGTATATTTAACTATAGGCATAGCAAAGATCCTCCCCAAAAGCCTCCGGACGACGAACCATCAGATCCCAGTAATGTTTTAACAAATTCTCCGAAGCAGCATTACACTATGATATTTTCCAAGGACGGATTGGACAAGGCTCATAAAGATAAGGGTTGCAAAGTTTTCTCGCAGGATTTCTCAGTTCATCTAATATTAACTGACGCATCGTCAGACATCTCCTCTTCATCCTCGCATACATCTAGATCTTCATTTGGAGGTGGTTCTTCGGCCGGCTCAACGAGTAGCAGTAGCAATCAGCAAGTCCAAGCTTGCATGAAAAAGTTCAATAAAATGTTTCCCGACCACCACCATCCGCAGCATCATGACAACCAGAGAACTTTTGGTGGCGCTGGATTACTGAAAACTACTCGGACTACAAGTGATGTGATGAGCCACTTGAGCAGTTGTATAGGAACAGAGGATGAGAGGGATACGGATGATGACTACGTATTTGGTCAACAACAGTCAAGAGGTCATAATTGCCATCGAAATCATCATCATCATCACACACACCATCAGAATGCCGGTGGAGCTGGAGGATGTGGAGGAACTTGTGTGGGAAGCGGTGGCACAGCGGGAGGTGGTTCAACTTGCTCCAGTGGTGTGCGACTGAATAAGAATAATAGCAGTACGAGTAGCTGCTCTAGTACATCCAGCAGTTCCTCTGAGAACAACAGCTCGTATTCAAATAGTAGCTCTACAGAAAATTGCAGTCAGCTTCTTCATAATAATAACAAGAAATAGTAGTTGGCCACTAGTTTAGTTCAATTTAAATGTCATTTATGATCATCACTACAGTTTGCTAATGTCTTATCCAGTTGGCTTCTAACAATTGAATTTACCTTTCATTTAATTTCTCATGGGTGAGTGAAGAGCAAGAGATGCAATATTTAAACGCAAATACAAAATCGTTAACGAGAAAATTATGGAGTGAGCGAAAAACTACATTTATCTTTCGTTTTCGCAGTTTTCTATCATACAAACAATAATAAATTTTAGTTGAAGTGTAATAACGAATATATAAATGTGCAAGCGTTACGTATGTATTTTGAAAACTATGTGCAAGCGATATAAAATATAATTTACCTCGACGAGTAGGAAAAATGATACGAAATACTTAGAGGCTAAAAAATTCTTTTGATATGCGTAATGATATAATAATGTATGACTCGTTATGATTGATGACTGAACTCATCTATCACTGCAAATAATAGAAAATTATTATTGCAACAGACAAAACCGTAATCAAAACCATCACATTTCTGCAGCTTTCAAATTAGTTGTTTGCTAATAATACTGATAAGGGCAAAACAAATATTCAATTCACTTCTGAATAGCGTGTACTAAACATTGTCCCGACTGAATCTTGTAATTATTGATTAAGTGTATTATGGTTAGGCAGAGAGTTAAAATCTGTTAATTTTTATTGTATTGCATTGCCTGTCTCTCGAATATACAGTCATTGTAAAGCAAAGTTAGCGGAATATATAAGATATATAAAAAGTAATGGTACCAAAGCCACCTAAAAATACAGCAAAACCAAAAAAGAAAAAAATCGTTTTAAAAACTGAACATACCTAATATTATTTGTCAAGTATATCAGGGAATGAAAGCTATACTCAAACAAAACTTGAAACTACGCATTAGGGGAAAAAGTTTATCGTATGTGTACCGTGTACTTTATATACATTAGCAGGAAATTTAGGTGTAGGACATTTTTAAATAATGCAACTGCAAGAGATGAAACTGGTTGTATGTTCTCGTATGCATGCATACCTTCTCCATTAATAGGAACTATACCTAAGGAATTCATTTTCCTCTCTTATTATAACAAAACTATTACACGAAAATACAAATATTGAATCTTATAACTAAGCATTATATATTCCTCAAATTAGAAGATGGCAGAGAAGGATTGATGTGTATTTATTATTGGCTAGGCATGTGTATAACGAACTGTTTCAGACCTCATAAAACAAATGGCAGGTGGAAAAGGATAATATGGAATGGTGAATGCATGAAGGAAATTGAAAGTTGAATGTTTTTGGACTGGTTATGAAAAAATTGTAGCGATAAACAATTTTATATTTATTATACAAATATATATTATCGTATGTACTGTATCAGAGATGTAGTAATATGATATATATATAATACTGATTATGGAAATGAATATTTAAACAAAAAAATTATCTCATCCTTACAAACATGACGGAAAATCCGTAATGATAGCAAACTTTCAATAAGTTAATGTTTGATATTCGGATAAACAATACAAAGTATGTTAATATTTAAAATAGAAGAGGAAAGGCTAACATCGTAATCCTGTCTCATTTTTGTCTAATGGTTTGTCAGTACAGAAACTTTTTCGGTGATGAATCCGATTAATACAAGTTTAGTAGTGTAAGCGAAACATAAAAGCAACTAGGTATTTTGCATCTTGACGATTTTTGTTTGTTTTAGTTAATTAATTATATCGCGTTCTAGGTTGATGTTTACAAAAAAATTACTGGAAGAAAGGGTGCGTTCTTCTGGGAATGGAAAGGATTTGATATGTATTAGGTGCTCATTTCACTACAAATCGAGAGAATGATATCTTCATTGATTGTGAGAATGATGATAAAATGTATAATGGATGCCTATTTCTCTTTTGGTCTGTCTTTTTACAAGGTTTGTTTTTTGTTGGGCTTTAATATTACAAAGGAAAGGATTTTTCTGTGTTCTCTTACAAACTAATAATTTATAACGCACTAATTGTATTTAAGTAGCATCTAAGGATTTATACTGTGCATGAGTTTTTTTTGTTTTGGTTTTGCGAACTTCTCAGGACTCAGAAATGGAAATATAAAACGGGGATTTTTTGTGTGCTGATACACGTTTAAGATGAAAATTGCTAACGGCTGTTTTTTGGTTATCACTTGATAAAATGATCATATATACAAATATATATAATACATCGTATCGTATTATTATTACTACATAGAACTACGGTTATATGCATTACTGCAACTATTGTTATTATTAGTGAAAGAAACGAGAAACAACAAATATTATGAAAAAAATAAAAAATGAAACTTATCAAGTCTGTTTTTACCCGTGAAGAAAGAAGAAAAATTTGAGAAAAGTGGATCTCTTACTTATTTTGCTTTCATTTTTAATTCTTGGCATACGAAATATACATATAAGGAGTGTCTCTTTTACACCATATAAAAGTGCACCTTATGATTTTCCATTTTAGCCTTTTCCTCTCATATGCCCATATATGCACATTTTGATATGGGGTATTATGCAGGGGTCCTTTGTAAAGATCTACTTTTTAATTAGTTATATGGTACATAATAACACTTTTCGAGGAGACTGCGAAAGGTGTACCGAGTAAAAGAGATTCTCAGCGACAATTGAGAGAATGGCAAAAACACTGCTTCTTTGGCCTAATCTAATCTGTCTACTTTCGTGTCCAACTTTTTTTCCTGATTTTTTTGGCAATAAAACTGGCTGGGTTACATTTTGAGGAGAGGAAAAAGAGAGAAAGAATATTGATGCTGAATATAATATGCAACCGCTGCAACTCTGCTGATTTCATTCTCTGATTACAAATTCATACTCACAATCCATACATGCATCTGTTCTCTATCAAGCCAAATTTAAACCATATCTAATTTCCTTTCATGTTCCTCCACTCACAAACATGTACACAAAAGCGTCTCTCTATCAGATGATCATAAATCGTAATTGAATGATGGCATAGGTTTTTTTGTAGGTTTTCTTGCTACAAGGCAAATCAAAAATGACTTACTTTTTGCCAATTCGGAAGACACGACCAACTTGGATATTACGCATACATAATGAAGAAATTGGGGAAAGCAGGTGGCGGTGATGGTGGTGCAAGGGAACTCCTTTGATTTTCCCATTAAATTCAGAGGCAAACTAGTAGACATATTATGCTACTTTACTTACTTTATTAACCTATCGGTTTCCACTTTGACACATGATGATCTCGTATTACTTTTTACTAAAAGTTTGAATTTTTTCTCCTCCTCTCAAAGGATCAACTGTCAAATTATATAGATAAGTATTATATCTTCACATGCATGTCATGTCATTCATAGATGGCCACTAAAGGCAAAAAAGATGTGTGTCATCTTGACGATGATGATGAACAAGGAAAAAAGAGGTGAGCAGAGCACGACATTAGGAGCAATATAAAAAAGCGATATTTTTTGCGACCAATAAGTACAAAGTAAGTAAGTGGATACATCATATCTAAAAACCACCGCGTGTGTATGCATCTGCACTTTTTTCTCTGTACTACAAGCTACGCGAGACATGATGATACTACTGTAAAAGGCTGAACAAAGATATTTTTTATCTCTCTCTCTCTCTCTCTTCTCCACTTAAACTCACATGGGAAAAAGGGAAAGAAGCACGATTGGAAAAAGGTCTCAATGAAATAAACAAGTTTCCTCAAGACCAAAATGATATCATATCGTATTACCACGACCATTATTATTACCACCATTTTCATTATTATTATCACTGATTACACACATTCTACATTATTGTGTACATGTGTAGTGCTTAAAGGAGGAGAGAAAAAAAAAGTGGTTTGTTTGTTCAAAAGACAGACTGCAAGGAGATGTAGCAGAATCATGCATAATTAAAAGGTAAGCACAATTTCGGTCACCCGACAATCGACCCCACGAAATGCACATGCAGTGTGCAGACAAAGAAGTACATAATTTGGCAATTAAGCCACAATTGGATATTTCGGTTTTGGTGGCAGTATGATCATCATCATCATCACCGACAGGCACAACATCAGACACAGCCACTTTTTTCCTAGAAAATTATGATGACCATGATGAGTACCTATTGTTGCTACAGATGATTCAACGAAACCAATGAAAAAAATTTGCATGCATGACCATTATGATTACAGAGGTGAATAAACATGTAACAAGTGAAAAATATTAAAAAATCATATTTTTTATGAGCACATTCTTCTCTTCACTTTTTTTGCACAAGATTCCTCCGCGAAGATTGACTTTTTCTCCTGGGTGCAGGAATCTCGGTAATTTACCGGTATTCGGGAATTTCATGAATGCGCAGTATTTGACCAGTCCCTCTGAAAAGAGGAATGGAATGAGTTGTCTATATGATCCGAAAATTCTTGCTTAGCGTGGATATAGTGTACTATTCTCTACCCGCATCACATCATCGGCGACGAGGAAACCTGAACATTTTAACTCATCTTCTCTCACCGTGATCTCTTTTATTGGTATATTGTTGTGTGAGTCTGCCTTAACGTGTAATTTCAACTTGAGGCGAAAGGCAGCAGGTGTGGTTGTGTACTAGAATACGGCAGCTACCAAAAATCCCAGATATACCAGAACGTACACATACGTCCTACGTGTGCATGCATAAGGGCAACTTTATTGAAGTGATGCTGATTAGGGTGCAACTTGAAAGAGAGAACAAGAAAAAAAGAGCGAGAGAGAAGATGAAGATGATGGTCTAACGGGACTTTTTTCTGGGCTGACACACATAACTTGACTAGTATCCCCGATTGCCATATATCCAACAAACAAACACGATAACAGGTATGTACATACATAAAAGAGTATATAATATGGAGTGATCCTTACATTATTATTACACACTCCGACATATTATGATATTATAGGTAATGCTGTAGATATACATTTGTATTTTTTTCCAATAAACCCGATATCTACCTAAAGGAATGCGTGTACATACAAATGACGAGCGACTCATTTCATGCAACGCTTGCATGCAACAATTCAGCATTGTTCACCACCTCACAAAGTCTAACTAATGTATCCATTATTGTACGGTAAACCTCGGGCTTTTCTGCATTATTACTGTTTTTCCTGCACATCATCATCGCATGTAGTATTGCATGATACACAACAACATTCCACTCTAATACCATATAGCGTTTTTTCCATCAAAAACATCTCTCATCTTGACAATTTTCCGTGTACTTTCAAGCAAAACCATTACATGCTACAAAGAACAAGTAGAGGTGTAAGGGTGCACTGCAGTTTTTTCCATTGTTGACTGATTGTTATGAGAAAAAGTGATGCTGCCGACGAATGCCGCTAATGATATTACGCTTTTATGCAATTCCATTCCATTCCTCTTGTATACGACCAGAGGAGTACATAAAACTGCCAGCGTTTGCTGTAATAAGGTTCCCTCTTTTCATCAAATATTATTATTGTTTTTTTTTCTCTCCCATCATCGCCGCGGCAGCTTTCCTTCGAAGGAAAAGAAGCTTACCGCACCGCATTCTTCTAAATATTTTGACGTGACGTGACGACTGGCGATTATTTGCTGTTTATTTGAGCACCAGAATTACTATATTTTCTTATGTTGGTCCGCTGTTCCTTCCTCATTTTCTTGGTCGGGATTTTTTCGTAATTTTTTTCAAGGAATTTTTTGTTTTGTTGCCAAATTATTTTCCAAAGTGCCAAACCCGAACTCGATAATCATCATCATCATCATCACCCCATCACGTCGTCATCATCACTGCACAAACATCATATATTCATATTTTGTTGTTTTTGGCATGCAGATACAGATTATAACAACAAAGAGTGCATCTCTTGAGAAGAAAAAGAGAAAATGTGAGTAAGAAGGAAGGAATATGAAAATGATCATGTTGCCTCTTGTGTTCTGCTGAGTGAGTGAAGTAGAGAGAAACAAGAGGAGAAACTAGTTCCATTCCGATCCAATCACATTGTCGTGATGTGATAGAAGAAGTGAGAGAGACTGACCACTTTTGTAAGCCATCGTCGTCTTCATATCATCTCTCTCTCAAGAAGAAAGAATGTGCCTCAAGATATACCACAGGAGTAAAAAGAAGGAAGAATAATGGCAATATGAGCTCCTCCAATCTACTCCACCACTGATGTCCAATGCGAACCGCTGCTGCAAAAACATGAAAGAAGACATGTATATATATCTATAATATACTACGTACCTTCATTGAAATAAATGACGACGATGATGATGATCAGTGCGAGTGAGTAAATAAGTAGTAAAGTAGTAACTGTTACTGACTGACGATCGTGGTACTATTGTGAAGATGATGATGACGACGAGGAGTGATGGGGAGTACAAACAAGTCAGTTGTTCAAAGTCGTCGTGATTCTGATTCCTCCACTCATGCCACTTGATGCACTTCATTTGACGTTCGGTGTGAGTGTGTGTATGTGGTCGTGCGTAAAATCACTCGCTGCTCTCAAAAATCCCGTGATTGTCATCTTTTGTCATGATTCCATGAGAAGAAAGTCGCAGTGCATCTTCAGCTTTTGTATTGTGTTCATATATGAGAGGAAAATAGAACAAGTGGAGGTGTACCTGTTCGTGAGAGAGTTGACGTTACTTTTTTATAAAAAAGATTTCTTAAGAACTCATGACTACTTTTCCCTTAGATTTTCAGTTTAGCTCTTGAGTTGATAATAAATGTAGTAAAAATGACGAGATTCACAGTTGGTGATGGCGATGATCTGGGGAGTCCAGGAGAAAGCTGGAAAAACATTAAGATAAATAGTAGAGCTAATACAAGTTTGGCTTGTTCGAGTTGTGGAGGTTGTGATGAAAATCGTACCAGAAAAGCTAAAAATCGGCAGAGAAACTTGTTTGAGGAAAAGGAGGGGAACAATAACCATTCAACAAATGTGATCATTTATGGTAATCAGTTTGTTTCGTGGACGTTTGCAATCATGTCAGTGGTTTTGTTTGTGATAAGTAGTGGTATTGTGGTTGGTGGGGTGGGCGCAATAGATTTACATCCCCATGGAGGAATGTACCACAAAGAAGGAGGTAATGATTTCTACTCATCGTCGCAACAGTCAGAATTTGGTGGGGATGATATGATTATGACATGTTCCCGACCAATCAAGTCATCCCGAGCGGCCAAATATTTGGCTATTAAGCAATTAGACATTCCTTGTGATATGGGGGATAGGAAGAGTGCCTGGTGCAACCTCCCTGGAGAAAAATATCCCTGGTAAGTGGCATACATGAACCGAATTAGTTTTGCATATGAATCCTTTATCCACAAGAAAAGGTACAAAGGAACTCAAAGCGTCTAGACGGTAGCTGTAAAAAGAAAAATGGAAACAGGGAATGAGATCGGAAGAAGCCTACATTTTATACTTTGCCCATTTCACACACACCCAACCTCTATGAAAACTTGTGCATGGTAAAAGGATCGTAAATGCAGCCCTCAGCATTATATGCCGTAGAGTTGTTGCACAGCATTGTAGATTAGATTCTCACCTTGTAATTAGTCGAGAAATGACATAGGTGAAGTGAAATGCTGTTTCATGGTACGTGATAGCTTTACCTTTTTACATTGCATTGTATTCATATTTTAAAAAAAGGTCATCCTTGTTGCAAAACTTCATTGCATAGCATTGACAATGACAATGGAATATAATTCAGGCTCTCACATTGTGTCACAATGATGAGAATAGCTCTCTACAGCTATTTTTAGTGTTCGGTTGAAAAGTGAAATCGCATCAGACTCTCCATTTAACTTTGCAATATGAAATGTTAGCTTCCGAAAAAAAGAGACTGCGAATAGAAAATGAGTCATTTTCCATTTGCGCAGAAAGGATGCAAATGAGGTTAACATTTAGGAGTGTCGTAGTATTACGGGGAAGAGGAGCTCATGATGAATATAAATCAAGTAGAGGCTTATGAATGCAATTTTTTAGAAGTGGACATAACCTTCTCTTCTGTAGATAACATAATTATTGTAACGTTTGTTTGTATATGTACAGGATGTGAGAGAATGCACTCAAAGTAAAAGTAAAGAATATTGACAGTGAATTGCAATTTTTTCTTTTAAAAATACGTCTTCCTCATGTTTTGTTGTAAAAGAATAAGAATGAAAGTGGACTAGTCATTGTGATCCTTGTTTACATGCCAAAAATATAGAATTGGGTCACGGAAAAGTAAAATTTCACTTGTTCATACAAATGCATGTTACATATGCGCATATGGTTGTGTGTGCTTTGAGTTGACTTTGACTTGTTAATTTATTTCTGTTCAGGCACGCTGTTCGCCGTTTCGTTTTCGAGAACCAGGGTTTAATGCGTCGGATGTATGGCGAAGTTCGTCAGTTGAGTCTGCTTCGAATGGAATTTGAAGAGGATTTAGATGACGAGGTAGAAGAGGAGAGGCAAGGACCACCTCGCGCTCCAATGTTCTCGGAGGATCACAGAAGGAATAGTATTTTGACTGAAGTTTTGGACGAAAGTTTACCTCGCATCCTTAGCGAGAGCTCACCTGAAGATCAATTGCTTTTGAGGGATCATTTAGTGCGCTCAACCCCACGATCCTCGCCATCCACTTCTGCTTCACCGTCTACCTCAACTATGCCCAGCTCTGCAACCCCTGTTATGTCTTCGTCATCATCGGAGGAACTACGATTAATTAGCAATGACACGACAGAGGCTATGATTGGCGTAACTATTGAATCCATTTCCAGTGAAGTTAATGGAACAACTACGGGAGACTTGTTGGAAACATCTCCTGGCAGTGGGGACGGCAGTGTCACAGCATCTATGGGTAGCAACTTCAACGTTAGAAATGGCTTGCTAGATGAACTAGTTACAGAGGAAGCGACACAAGCCACAGCTGGGGTAACAGAATCGGATAATAATGATGAGGAGGCGATAATCGTCACCACCACGGAGGAGATGTCCGGCTTCAGCGAAGATGAGACCCCAATTGGTGAACAAGTCCAACAACTGCAAGTTATTCAACAGCAGCAGTTAAACGACGGTCTTGATGTTGGGTCTAGTGGAGGTGTAAACTCGGATGAATTCCATTCGGATTTTTTGAATTTGGACAAGAATCACATTTTGTACTTTGACGATGTTGGCAAGAATAGGAGACCCGTGGTGGGTGGTGGCAATGGGGACGCTGAAGCGGGTTTTGTTCCTCAGCAGCAGCAACAGCAGCCTGGGAAATTAAAAGCTGTGTAAGGGGATTTACTTGTGTACACAGCTTGAATTAATTAAATTGCTGTTGAATATGTAAATTAATTCGTGAATTCTTCCTTAGGAATGCATGTCCAGTTAAAGAAGAGGTAGTGGCACCATACTGGGCAAACAATACACGTGGAGAGATCCTTGCTTTACTCAACCTTTACCCATTTGAGCAGTACATCCATTGGGAGAGATGTAATCATGAAAATAAGCAAATGTTTTGTAGACAGGGTTGCAGGTGAGTAATTGCAGGGAATAGTACATTTGCCTACTGTCAATCAATTATTGTAATGCGCAAATTATAATACGTTTTTGTTACGTTTTCTAGGTGTGAGCAACAGTACAGGCTTCACCGACTGCTCGCCTTCGATCCAACGAATGAATGTCGGGGAATATTCTCCGACTGGTTTCGGTTCCCCTCATGCTGCGTGTGTAGGTGCTATTTGAATGAATACGAGTTGATGATGTTGAACGCTGCTGGTCAGGAGCCGAGTGCGTCTTCAGCATCGTCAAAATCCAGGTCAGATAGAATCAGATCTCCGAGGAAACTACTCCTTGATCAGTTAGTCGATGGTCCGGATGTTCAAGGGGTGGATGACATGCACTTCTTTTATAAGCAGGGCGTTTACGCAGAGCATAACCATGCACAGCCAAGAAGAAAGCGATAAAAATGAGGAGGGATTGCAAACAAATGACAATTTTATTATGAAACTCTTTATTGTGTGATTTTGTATTTTTACGAGGATATAGTCTACAAAATTCCAGCCATATTTTATTTATTTTATATCAGTTTATTTATTGAGTTATAATATAACTAGGACTAGGATAACTATTTTGTTAGTTTCGTGGAGTAGCTACATATACTTCTTGCTTCTTTTGTTTTCATTATTGACGTCGACAGCAATTCTGTAAGAGTCTGTTTTCACAACAAATATACATATTGAAGCGCAACCACAACCACATCTGTAAAGTCCTCCATTATGTACCTTAATTATCTCGATGATATATTTCCTAATAGTATATTTTCATATTTTCTGAAATGACGATATGCATCAAATGAGGTATTATTTATTTTCAATCTTGATCGAATTTATCTTCATAGAACAATCTCATAGTAAAGTATGTGTTTTATATTTTATTACCTAAAATCTCATTTTAATATATTATAGTAATTTATTTGAGATATTTATTCAATAATTTAGTTTATAACTGTAATACGCATGATTGAATTTAAAATAAAGAATTATTTAAACTCGCAATTTCTCACTCTTGAAATAATTTGAGTTTTGCTTAATCCTCGTTGTCTGCAAGTAAGAATTCAGGGCAAAACTATTAATCGGGGATTTTGTTTGAATTTTAATCCAAAAAATAAAATACAAATAAAAGCGTGTGGAAAGATCTCAGCGAAAATGGGAGTCGAAATATACGGCGTCCGGTCCTGGAGACGTAATACATTTCCAGATTTGCCTGTTCTGCAATTGTTGCTACATGATTGATAAATCCTGAGCACTCACAATCTAGAGTATATATTTTTAGCTTCATGACTAAACCCGAATTCTCTTCTTTGCCAATAATTCCTAATTTTTCTCGTAAACAGTGTTTGCTCTCAAAGATTATACGTATTTACAAGTACGCCGGTAGCATAGCATATTTATTCAAATAAATTGTGGTGAATACGCTCCAAACCAAATTTATGATGTTCCAATTCCAAGATATATCGACAATCATTTTAATTTTAGGGCAAAATCTGTTTCGCAGTTTTTGTATAAACAGAATAATCATTTGCACTTGAACTATGGATATTGGCATATTTGATGAATCCACATCTTATAGCATCTATGATATAATATTCTAGGTTATCCTATAAAATTAACCAGAAAAACTCCATGCCAAGGTTTGACCTACACACCAGCGGATTCAAACATTCTCGATTGCTTGAATCCTCTTCAAAATAAATGTAGTTGTAGTAGTCCTCTGTAGTTTTCATTAATGAATGATTTCGAACAAAACAGCAAGACATGGAAATTTCTCTTACACACCAGATTATTAATTGACTGGATCTTCAGTGTCTCTCGCGGTTTAAGCTGTGCAATAGTAGTACAAAATATGCATATCTATGTCCAGCAACTCAAGCGAGACACTTTTACAATTTTCTTTCCTAAATCCAGCAAAGACATGTACGTGTTTAGAAAATTAGGGGGTTGCATAGGTTCTCCATATAAATCCCCTTGCCATTCTTTCAAACGGCGATTTATTTGTCTGGTTAGTAGACGATTTTTTCCTGACATATCACATTTGTCAGGACGTTAAGGGCACTGCTGCGAGGCGTCAAGCTCAAAGCTGTAATATCATATCAGTTTCAGAAAATGCGTTGAAAAACATTTTAAAACAGAATGAGCGTCCAAGAATGTCGCAGAGCATATAACCAATTTGAGAATTTCTAGCTATCTGCTTTTAGATTCTCTCAATGATTTTCTTTGTCTGCTTTACAATTTGCAGTTGCAATAAATCCATGCTTGAACACCGGTGATTATATACCTATTTGGGAAATTCGGGTCATTATCAGTCATCATTATGCTCATTGTATTAATATAACCTGCTCTGCTAATTCTGCTCATGTCTACATCAATGAATGCATTGTGTCTAGTCTACACTCACCATTATTATCTCTTTTGAAAATTTTGACTTTCAGCAGTTTTCCATTTGTTCAATACCAAGATAGAAAACTCTGAATTCTTTTCCAATAACAATCCACTTCGCATTCGCATTCAGGATGAAAATCTCAAATTTGAACAAAGGATTTCGTCCATTTTGTAATGTCAGCAATTTGAGTCATCCCACAATCTGTCAAGTGTAGTGTGTTATATTGGCGTTCCTGTACGGAAATCAATTTAGGAGTCGGAATTCTTCCAGGGAATATGAGAACATCGTATAAAGGTTTACCTTTCGCATGAGGTGATCCATCCAATCTCTACCACTGCTTCGCAAAGGGTGAATACGTACATTGGGGTAAGTAATATTGAGACATTATAGGTTTCGTAAGGGTTTTCTTCACGTCTTCATGCATTATGTATATCAAACTAGAGCAAAGTATTTTTTCTCACACATATACAGTCGATATAGTCTCTAGTTACACAATCCACACTCCTGCACACGATAACGCTGCATGACAAAAATGCTGTCTACCCAACGAATATCGACATACACCATCTCCTCTTAACATTTTATCGTGGCCGACACCATTACTGTGTTTTTTAGGTGTATAATGTTGAGCTACGAGAAAAAAATGCCAGTTACACGAAAGCAAGCAACCCTTTCCCTTGTATTGTGTTATGTACAATCTGGCTCGCATAAAGAATGCATTATGTATGTTTCAGTATTCACATCGCATTACTTCCACTTGAAAATTCACTTTTATTGATGGACTAGATTTACGCTATACACATACATCCACAGTCATTTAATACATTTTGGAATTCCTGCATTAAAAATGAAAGCATGCCAGAGAGTGT
Source organism: Sinodicranocentrus sp. ZH6 (assembly GCA_027743935.1). Lineage (NCBI taxonomy): Eukaryota > Metazoa > Arthropoda > Collembola > Entomobryomorpha > Entomobryidae > Sinodicranocentrus > Sinodicranocentrus sp. ZH6. The sequence continues at coordinate 44,387 of JAHZNA010004405.1, forward strand.
TATTGTTGTTAATATACATTAATAATATCACTTGACACAATCTATTTTTTGAGACGTATAAACATGTACGAATTGCGTATACACAAAAGCTTGCATGTATGCATAGATTACGTGACATTAAGCAGATGCACAAGTGCAAAGCAATAATAATAAAAGTGAAGGGGTGGAAATGAAAACAAAAGTGACTTATCGTGATTCAGATGATGGGGCTGCGTTACGAGAGCACACATCATTTCATAGTCAGTGCAATTAATTCAAGGAGAAATAAGGAAGAAACTAGCTAGAAAGATTCACACAGCCTTGCTTTTCATCATTGAAATCACCATCCGTATTCTTCTGTATACTAATGTATTCTGTGCAATGGCTTACTTTTATATATTATTTTAAAACTTCAGCCCTCTCAAAAAACAAACTTTTTCGTTCTAATTCTCCTTGAGAGGAAGTACTAATTTGAAAATTACACATTCTGTATTTTTTATTGAAAGAGTGAACAAGTAAAAGTGATCTCTACAATGTGAATGTTTTAGTTATCACAAAGATGTGTATCTGATTGAGATATAAAAAGCATAAATATAGAATTTCGTTGCTGTTATCTTAGGGATAAATCACTTTTACACGCGTCTACACACATTAATTCATTCATAGAAAATTAGCAGTTTCACTGAGCCAGCCCATTTATCCTATTTATATCCACGAATATACCAACTCACTCCAACTTAGTGGCTAATAGTGCATAATACGATGCACATTGCTCTCTGCACTGAAAAAAATACCACTTTCCACTTTCTACATATGTAAACCTCCACGGCGGACTGGCTGTGTGCAATAATAACAGTAAAATTGTAAAAATTGTACTTCAATAACAAAAACGCAAGGGTGAGGATGAATGTTTGTATTTGTACCATGCGGTGACCAAGCAAAGTGGTTATCACATTGATAATACTCCCACGCCAAAAGCAAGCAATAAATTATGTACAACTAAAAAAACTCATCACTTGTAAGGGAACATTCTTACACGTAACAATACAAATGTATACAGCCTCCCTCGCAATTTTCCCATGAGGTGCAAGCTTCACTTTCAGAGGGTGAGAGATATTTACTGGGTTTCAATTTTAAAAATCAGGAAACTGATCATGAATTAGATTGAAAAACGAGAAAACATTGTGTAGTGATATATATTGTGTGTGTGTTGTTGTGTGTAACCGCAACGTGACAATAATGTGATGCGTGGTCGATAATTTTTTCCACCGGACGGAAGCACTTTTCTTATTGAGTGGGGAAAATGTGTTGTGATTTGAATTATGTTTGCATAACTATGTAATACACACCAACAATCAAATAGCGTCATGTTAAGTTATACCATTTAATTTGCTTTAAGCTTGGGGCTATAGAGCCAACACTGTCATTTCAGTTTCGCTTTTATCATGGCGCTGTTAATGTTTACTCAAGATGTGAAAAATTCTACTTTTCTTAATAATGGTAATTGTGGGAGTTGTAAAGCAAACAGCGGACAAACTTTGATTGAGTGCGGTTGTAATAGGTTTTATTACGTGGTGGAAAAGTGAGAAGGAGAGACGTTGATGTTGAGAGGTGTGAAATTGAGTGAGTTTTGAGTATTATAAGAAAAGGAAAATGACTTCGATAGGAATATTTCCGTCGTCAGTTATGTTGGAGAACATGACCCACACAGTTTTCCATGGTTTTGGAGCTGTCGGGGGGAGTGGAGTAGACGGGGGTGGATCAACTTCAGGAGGACTTAGACCGGCATTTGGGAAGCATTGTGTGGACCTTCATCAAAGACTGATTCCGCATGGAGTTCATTTTGTTCCGGGCCCTGATGAATGCACACTTTGTGCATGTGACGATGGCTCACCAAAGTGGTGCAAGGCTGTACTTTGCTCGCCACCATCGGTAATTTACTTTGCCCTTTCTTCATTTTATGCTTATGTGTCAATATATACTCTCTTCTGTAGTAAATAAATGGATGGCTACATATATCTTAATTTTTATAGGACTGCAAATCCTTTCGAGTTGGTAACTCCTGTTGCGACTTCATTTGTCTTGATGATTCCTTGAACAGCAATGGTCCAAATACAGGTGGACCCTATTTAAGCCGACCAGTAGAGATTGCAAATTTTGTTCCCAAAGTCGTTATTGCTGCAGTCACCGCAATGCTCTCGTTATCCTTGCTGTTCTTTTTAATACATCGGTTGCGCCAGCGTCACATTCAAGGCACACCACAGATATTTATGCAACATTTTTGAATACCCACATTTTTAATACAATTGATGCTAAATTGGAATTTATTTTAAATAATAGGTCGCCTAAACTCGGCTAGAGCACGCCGATCCACGCAAATGTGCGACGAATGTGACGACACTCGAAGTTTGGATTTTTCCAATGATTTTTTCGAGCATCGAATGAACTCTCCACACTTATATCCGCCGCAATATCTAGCCTGGTGGAAACCTCCGTCTTCCTATTTTCCTCCGAGAGGTGAAGCACCACCGCCATACGAGGAAGCGCTAACGACAACTTCCATTGGAGCAATGCCATACAACAATAATAATCTTCAGAATAACAATAATCACAACCAAAGGGGAATCCTCAGCGACATCCCTATCATAGTTCCTCCATCAGTTCTACCTCCAGGAGCTGTCACCGCAGCGTCACAAGCAGCTCGTTCTCCAGCAATTGCCAGACTTGCTTCTGCTATTGCAAGTACCACGAACTTAGGTGGAAATACAAGTACAACCACCATACTAACATCCTCCATAGGTGCAGTGTCCCAAAAATTGGACAAGCAAAATGCCAAAGGAATCTCTCAAAATCAATATGAACTTCAGCATACCTCAGCTGGCAGCAGATCTGATATGGGAGGGGTAGCTTCGTCATCGTCAGCTTTAAAAAATAAACCTAGTAGTAGCAATAGCAATACCAATAGTCATCACGAGCCGAAAAAGTCTGAACGCAAGAGCAAAAGTTCAAAAGCCAAAGATAAGCATCAGGCTCCCTCACAAGAACCTCAACCAGGGCCAAGTAGAACTGAGACTGACAGCAATGGCGAGACTAACAGAACTCGACCGTTTAGAATGAGTCCCCCGCGGCATGGAGCACCACCTCCTACATATGAAGACGCAATATATTCTCTTCATCCAGGAAGCAGGGACTTTTATCGACACAGTCTCACTCTGCCACCCAGGCGATTTGATGATAATCACTTGTACCCTTCAGTCATTGTACGAAGCAATGGGTCTGGGATGCCAGTCCCAATTACGTGCTACACCGAGGATGAAATAAACAACCAAAGGCCACATCACAACCAACGATACAGTCTTCAGTTTAATGTTGGTGGAGGTCCTGACATTGGAGGGGACTGGAGTTCCTCCAGCTCCACGTTGTCTTTATCTACTACTCCAAATAGTCCGGTAGGGAGACCTCCTTCACTATCCTCTTCTTCCGAGTCTAGTGTTTCTGAAAGTAATCCTCCACCACCTTCTAATAATTCTAGTAGAGCTTAAACCTAACAATACACTACGAACAAACAATGTCAAGAATTTTAATTTTGAATCCGCTTCTTATTTTGTCTTAGTCTTTCAATTATCGCAGTCCCTTCTTTTCTCACTATTTTACCTGTCGAAAAATGCAAAGAATCTCCCAGAAAAATGTATTACGGCAATGGGTTGGTGCGTGTGTAATAGTGAAATCGTGTTCGTTTGTAGAAATGACTTGTAAATTTGAAATGTGAAGTAGACATTTAACAAATACAACGTACATTTCAATATGAATACATCCGTGTAGTTTGACGCTTATGTAATTATAAGAATAAGGAAACCGACATGCACAGATCTTTAGACTTTATAGATGACAGCGTTTGCGATGACCCATGGCGTATCCTACTCATCAGTCACATATCTGTTTAGCCAACCTTGAAAAGTTGCATCTGAAAATAACATTTTCTTGAGGGCTATATATTTTGTGTCAATTTTTGAATGTGGGAAAGAAAGCAATATGGTATTTTTCGATGTCTCTGTATTATTACAAAAAATTACTGTATCAAGTGCAGCTACTCATGGGTGTTATTGCAATTAACTTTGGACAAACTCCTTACTGTTATCACTATTATTATTATTATTATTATATATGTGTATGTGTAAGACTGATTGTGAACCTAACTACGTAATTGTACTGCCTCCTCTATAAACTCACATAAAATGAAAATAATCATTTTTGTACCGATGTACGTACCGAACCGATGACTTTTACTGACTGTTACTGTTACCACTTATTTTCCACACATGCAAACCTGTATAAATGTCACGAGTTTGAGTAAATGTTGAATGTTCGATGATGATGTATAGTTTTGGAAATATGTATCAAGAAAAAAAATTGAAATTCTCATGTGAACCTAGTTATACCAAAGTGAAATTGTTTTGAATTCTTCGGGTGTTATGAAATGGTCAAACCGAAAAATACACGGCTGTAGTGAAAAACAAGGTAAACTAGTTGGACTATATTGTAATATATTGTTAGTCGAAATTGAATTATTTGTTAATATGGTGCTCTTTCCATGCAATATGACAAATTTGAACAGTATAATCCGAACGTTACTGTATTATGAAACCGAATCGAGTAAACGGCACAGTTACTATGTACGTTGCATAATGTTAGAATCTCAGATAAAATAGTTTTCTGTTTTGTTGTGTCATCCATTGTGTGTCTCGACAAATACATCTCATTCCTTATAATGAGTCATCATCCTTCACTCTCTACGTCTGGATAATATAGATGACTTTACTCGTAAAAAATGTACAAGAAAGATGAGTTTATGTAAAAAAAATATACGTAATATTATCATGTATGTAGCTTACGACTAGAAAAATACATGCATAGTAGCCTATTCATATCAACAACAATGAAAATTTAAGTGTCAAGTCCATTCATTTACATTTCCCTTTCTCTTATTTTACAATTCATATGCAAAACATATCTTCACATGGAACGTTTGTTACAATATGGGTGTGAGGTTCCTTTCCTCAAAATTGCCAAGAAAGAATGGCTGTAAGAGAATTGAACCGGCTAAAACGGACGGCGATTGCCAAATTTGGCAATTTATCATTATCATATCACCACCAGCATCATTTCCATACCATCCTATTTCTAATCCTAAATTCAATCTCGAGCCAAAGACCTCCTTGAAAATACTTAAATCTATAATGCTTACATCCATTTTCTACAAACATTACAGAAAACAATTGAGTAGAAAATTTTGACGAGAAAAAGACGAAGATATGTGTGTACATTGTACATAATCTTAAAACTATTTACATTTTTTCTCAATGCAAATCTCTTCGAATGACCGTTTTCCTTGAAGAGCTAGTCAGGATATTTCACTGACAATCGTGAGTGGCATTGCATTGTCATTCTGAATGCTATAACTATTTGCAATATTATTACATAAAATAAGTCATACACATCCTCTCTCGTAAATGCGCTACTAATCATTTTGTGTCTGTGGCTCATGTGAAAAACGGTCATAATAATAGAGATTCCACTATTTTCATGCAAGCTAAAAGAATCTGTAGAGTGATATGCTGCTCATGATAATGTGAGTATCCTTCACTAATATTCCCTCAATATCTTCAGCCCATCCTTTTCTTTACACCGTGTGCATATTATGCACACACACATACACACTTGCCAACTTGAGCGTTATGTAGAGGAGATAGATGATATCCTGTGTACTGAAAAGTGGAGAGGTCGTGCGCAAATGAACAGATCGAAGTGGCTGATCTGACTAAAAGTAAAAAAGCAAGTGTATGCGTATGTCTAGCCGCTCTGTATGTATTCATGTAATAATGTCATAGCCCCATGATGATTGCATTGGTTCCTTTTAGGAAATTCGCCAAATGTCTGGTACACATGGAACATTGTGAGGTCTGCGTGCAAGTTAGTTGGATGAGGAGTAGGAGGATATATAGGAATGAGAATTCTTCGTAAAAAACTCTGCTTTCGGATTGAGCGAGGAGGTTTTACTCCATTCTCAAACTTTTTTGTGTACACAATCTCATCCTTTTCTGTCTTGCGTTTTCGTCTATCCATCCATCGGCATTGAACTGGCTTTGCACGTAGTGTGTGTAGTGGTAGGAAAACACGTACATATAATCTTGGTATTATTATGTATATGAGTCGGGATACATGACACATAGTCAAAAGGACGTAAATACATTAGTATATATAGAACATGGAGATGATGATGATGACGATGACTAGCCCAGCCATGGAATAGGAATCACAGTCACAGTCAAACTTTCAATGCAGACAGGACAACTGATACTCCGCTGGATGATGCGGATATGGCTAAATAGAGAAAAAAATGTTGCTGATGAGTGGATATCATGATAAGTGGGAAAGTAAAAAGAAGAAAATAATTACTGGATTGTGTTCATACACACTTGATTTTTAATTGATTGTGTAACACTGCCTGGTTGGGATATAAGTATAAAAAACATAAAGAATAAAATTAGTATTAACTTATCCCAGAAGGAAAACAGACTTCAATACTATATTTTTTTAAAACTCTGGCTAGGATTGGTTAGCTGTTTCTGTTTGATTTGTTTGTAAAGTGTGATATGAGATTGGTGTGTTCTGAACAGTGCTTTTAATCATCGGCAGAGAGAGGCGTTTGAGGAAGAAAATCAAGTAAGTATATATTAAACTACATAACTAAACGGTTTATTTGTACAGTCGTACTCCACTTTGTGCAATACTTGTCCATTTATATTTTCTCCCTGCTTAAACTATCCGCATTATGTGTGCACAAGAAGAGGGCATATGTATGTGTGTGCAGCCAGGATAAAAGTTTAACAAGGGATTAAAACACACTTAGAAATGGTGAGGAGGATTACTTTGTGATGAATAACATTTGTAAATCCTAATTCTCCTTTTACTCTGCAGGCGTATGTAATCATTAATTATGATTTAACCATAACTTCTCGCCTTCAACCCTTTCCACATCATCAAAATACGAAGAAATCAGACAAATCTGATGTGTGTTGAATTCCTTTGCTTTAGCTATTCGCATTCTATAAAGTTGTTCTAGAAAATTGAGAGAGGAGTCACATCATCGAATGAGTAATCTGTTGTTGTTGATGATGATTATGTATGATGGGTAAATTGTAGATTGGAGTAAATGGTCAGTCAACAACAACGGATAGTGATATGGATTCCTATACAGCTCATGTTATAGATATTTTATGCGCTATATTATGTTTCGTACAATAGGCCTAACATGCATGCTCATTTTGACTTCATATTTTACACCCCACTAATATTCCAACGAGTATATAGCTTAACTTTAGCGTGACAGTCTTTTCATAGCATATTAATAAATAAATTATTGACTGTTGGATAGTTAATATAATGAGGACTTTTATTAGATTTACGTCAATGCGTCACAACTTATTTGTATGACATTTCTTTGTTCGCCAAGTGAATAGTGAATAGTTGACGTGTATTCTTCCAAATTTCTATTCATGAAGTTTAAACTTGTGTCATGTGTCCATTATTATTTCTTTAAATTTTAAAAGCATTGCAAGGGAGACCGTTCCAACAAGGTTGCGGTAACTGTAAAAGTATGGCAATAAAATACTTTATAATAAGATTTAAGCTGCACATTTGCCAAGTGTGGCATACTTATTTATTGAAATAATAACTTTATTGATGACATTGGAAGTGAAGCGGAAAAATAATCTAATTTTGCAAGAAGCACTTAATTTCATTTTAGTGTGCCTCGAGAAAAAAATCCTCTTCAGTGTTGACCTTCAACACTGTAAGAACACCTGGCCAGGTACAAAATAAGTGGGCGTTCAATTTTGTATGTTAGTTTCAAGTTTCAGTCTGTCATATCGCTGGTGTTTTTCAAACACTCAAAATTTTACTGATACCTAACGGAATGGTAAAAATTTGAGTTATACATGTATATACATACATATGCACGTATATATTAGATATGTTGTATTATAATATTATTCGATTCAGCCAGCCGAGACCTTTCCTATCCGCTGGTTTTGATATCAAGGGACATTTTTCTAGCCGAGCTTAGAACACTTATGTACATGACATTTCATTTTGAAGTACATTCTTTGTGAATGTACGTACATAAGTAAGTTAAAGGAAGGAATCATGGTTGGTTTTATACTCTCTCTTTAGTATAATAATAATAATACTCATCATTATTACGTTACTGATGTAATCACTTCCTCCCAGTGTTCCCGTCGTGAGGTTTGCTTTTACGTCTAATTTCGTAGAAAGCCAAATGTCATCTGGAGAAAAGATCATTCGTTTTTTGCTGGTTGGCCACTAAAAACTCCTATCCTCAGGATGTAAAGAGCTACGTGCTGTTTTTTCTTTTCTCAGCAATCATCATGATGAGAATCCCAGCTAACCGAACATCATTTGATTTTTTGTGACACAGCATGAAAAAGAAAAAAATAAGTCATTTTTGTCGTAGATATTTTCGCTCGAAGGCTTGGTATTACGAGGACGCACGAGGACGTATGAAACAAACTACCGAAAAGGATAATAATTATATGGATAACAATGTACTGTAAATTATATTGACATATTTTTATTTCCTTCAATGATGGAAAAAGTAGGCTTCCGATATGTCAACTATCTCATTTTTTCATGTTGGATTGACTTAAAAGGGAACCTGCTATAGTGAAGTAGTGAAGATAACGAGCACCGAGAAATTGTGATTTTCCAATTTCTTTTCTCTTTAACTTGAGAATTGCATTCGTTTGTCTCTGGGGATAGCAGAAAAGGAGAGTGCGTGGAATGCTAATAAATAATTCTGCATGGATTTCATTCTATCCATTTATTTTGGAGGATATTGGTATTCAAACTTGTTCGTCGAGTCTCATCACCAATCTGTCCATGCTGACTCTTTGACTGACTCCCGCGATAAAAAGAAAGTAATCATATTCCCAGCCTGTCTTGTTGACTCAAATTGCATTTCACTTGGTTCAAAAGAAAAGTCAACGAAGCGAGAAGGGAAGAGAATCGAGATTTTTATTACATTTTCTCCTCTTTCTTCGATACTCTCTTTACCAGTTGCTTGTTCTCCCGGTGAAACCGTAAATGAATTAAGGGGGGAGAAAGAAGAAAAGTACACTTAATAGGGCTACATCATATCACGCCCCGCATTCACATCTCTTTGATTCATTTGGACCGGTACAACTTAATAGGCTTTCAATTGAAGGTTAGGAGGGCTCGCTTACCATTGACAAATTGTTTTTAATGGGAAAATTGGAACTTGTAAACAACGTCAAAACACATGTTCGCAGTTTGATATTTTTGTAAAACGTTGACTCATTTAATTTTTTACATTGAGAATTAGGGTCCCTATCAATTATTGGGGCGTATTTGTACTTTAACTACCTGTGCTACATGTATATGTATTCATGTGGAGAAGGGTGGGACCGGAAAGGTAGTGTTTAAGTATGTGAAGGTCATTGCCTCAATTGGAGTTAGTTTTAACTGCGGGCATGAAGCAAATATACAACACAGGAGAGACAAATTGCTGTCGTGGTCGTGTATTTTTTGCCAGCAGAAGTGAGCAATAGCGTGGCTCTTCGAAATTACGTAAAGACTAGACATTTATATATACGAGAAGAAACCACTCCTTAAATAGAGCTCCGTATTGATTAGAATCGATGCTGAGAAAAATGAGCAGTGGGATGGTGTCCAGTATTGAAGGAATACAAGAATAGTGAGAATCATGAACTCCATGCAGCAGGGAGAACTTCTAATGGAGAAAGTTACAAAGCCGTTGCCATCGGGCTTGTGTTGAGGAGAAGCCATTCTTCTTGCTAATACCATCTCAGCTACTTACTACATACGATACGTGACAAAGTCGCTCTTTCCCTCTCTTTGCATTGCTAATGTAGTAGACGTAAAAAGCAAGCAGGTGCATTTTCGAGTCAAGTCATGTGAAATGAAGGGAAAGTTTTTGAACTGGATAATGTTGATGGAGTACGCTATTACACGTCTTTCTGAAAAGGGAACAAATGTTTATTTCGTTTGCTGTGTACAGTGGCAGTTGGAAAGGATGAGAGTGCTCAGCTTAAACGTATCTATGTAACCTTTTGGTTCTATATAGCACATGAAAAAAGGCGTTGGTGTTAGTCGGTCCCCCTATTGCGGTCCCAGCTTTCTTTTCTTGAATATAAAATAGGATGCGAGAAAAGAGAAGAGAAAAAAGGACTTGAGGGAAATATATAGGTATTGGCATGGGGAAAGCGGCGGGTGTATGTGCTCAAGTGTTCTGTCTGTTCTCTGTAACTTAGGCATTTCTTCTTATTGATGCGATGTATACTGCAGGACTGTGAGCCGTACATATAACGTGGAACAAAACTAGAAGGGAAGGGACTAGGTAGCCATGGATGAAAGCGGCAGCTCGCTCCTCCACAAATCGATATTTTTTGCAAGGCCAAGTCGACTCCCTTACATTTTCAAATACACTCTTGTCTCGAGCTCTCTATATGTATGCTAACAACTGTATCACTGTATGGAAATGAATGGTAAAGTGGAACATGCACTGCATATTATGGCTTATAGGATTTAGCTAGGCACACAACGCATAGGTATTTAGTCAAGTTTCTCCTATAAATTTATACTGGGGTGATGGTGGTGATATGAGGAAATTGTGGTGAAATGTTTGTGAGTGCGGTGGTGGCTTGAAGAAAAACTAAATGGCTAACAAGAGCCTCCAGCGTTGGCATGTGTTCACTATGAGGGGCATTCTGTGGATATATTACATACCATATCATGTGTATTTAGGCATACAGGCTGTCTGCAATTCAGTTTTTCGTTCCTTCGACCTAGAAAAACAAACATTACATTGTTCAGTTAAAGCAACAATTCATGCACTGATGGGTAGAAAATGGTGCAGGGATGTGAAATTCTAGGATAAACTTCAACCAAGAATCCTAGCAATGTAGTAAACATAAGGAAATTGAGATTGGATTAAGGAATACTCTGTTGTATCTCCTCTCGCCAGTCGAGAAAGTTGGAAAAAAGTGGAACAGGAGAATAAATGTGCAAGGGGTTCTCTGCTACTAGGTTTTTCTCTCTGACAGAGTTTGAGTGTAGTATTACACTGCGCTTGAGGCAGGACTCATACTTTGACCTATAAAAACGGAAGGAATAACTACCTTCTGGAAACACTCCATCCATGATGTTCCTTCCCATATTCACTTGAGTATCGTCATCGTGTGTGCTTAAAAAAGGGAAACATACACAAAGGAATTTGAGAGAGTGAAGTGAGAGGACCGACAAGGCAAAGGGATCGTTTGTGTGTTCACTTTCAATTTCAGTATCATCCTTCATCCTACCGTCCATATCTCTTTCTCCTATCGGGTGAACTGAAGCAAGACAGAATCCGATCTGGTGTGCTTTCTCTTGGGAGAAAGTAGCTTGCTCCTTTCATTTCATCTCTGATATTCTGGTTAGAGAATGAATGTAAGAAAAAAAGGAGTTTTCTAGGTCAACCTTGTAGTTTCATTTTTTGAATAAAAATAAAAGTCTTCACACAAGAGAATAACTCATAAGAGAAAGCGAGAGGAATTTCCTTTTTGATGTAATTAATTTTCTTATAATCAGATTAAGGTATCTGTCTACCGAAATGGGGGCACGTAAGTCGATATCTTTTTAACTCACTTATTCTTCCTGGCTGAGGCTTTATATGACCTTGCTACCGCAATAAGTTTTATGCAGCCAGTTGCAAACTTCTTAAATCTTTAATACCAACTGTGAGGAAAAGGCTTTTGAATATTTTATAATGGTTGGATGGAGGATATAAAAAGCCATATGGGTTTAGGTGAACCCACTGCCCACGAGAAAAAATTGTTGAAAATAAATTTAGTTTCGTCATACATTTTTTATTGGTAAATGGCACGCAGTGCTGGGATTTGGATAAGCTTTTCAAAGGCTTTGTTCTTCTTCTCCACATCTCAGGAAAGGATTCAAGAATAATGCAAACCATGCGTCTAATTAAAGCGTTATAAGTATTATCAGGCAGGAATTCGTTTACGACATATGAGCTCATGATAAAGGGGATCTTATTAATTAAACATGAGGTTGTCGACTAGAATGGAATTCATACAAAAGCTATAATTGTTAGTAAACAGTTTTTAATTGTAATTTTGTCGTCATACTAAACGGAAACACTCAATGAAATGACAAAATGTAGCCAATGCACTCATTTATAGATCAAAAGCCCGAACATTTAACGTGCCTTATGTTGCGTAGCTGGAAGAGTTGTACACATTAGCGTATTTTATTGCTGTTTTTTTATTGGGCTGGAATTACTGGAATCTTTAAACAGTTTCATTTCAATCATTTCTCAGTAATGTTGGTGGAAAGTTTCTTAAAAATGAGTTAACCACTTCGATTGTTGCTGTGTGTCAGTCAGTTGTTGAATTGTGCTTTGATGTGTTGTGGTTACGTGTCAGTCAGTTGTCCATCATATCCTATTGATTTGCCCCATTTTCTTGGGTGGAGGATGGATGTTGACGCATGTATTTATGTAATTAGTCTTCAATCGTTTATTTTTTCATATTCTGAATTCTGAATACGATCGTTAAAAGTAAAAGTTAGCATTTTATTTTCCCCGTATTTCACATATTTTTAGAATAGTTTGAATGTATTGATTGAATCTTTAAGTGCTAACATTCACTGTTGACTGTTAACCAACACTTTTAATAAATTAGATTTTTATGTTTGGTGTATATACGCTTTTATAATTCAAGGTCTAGGATGTGGGATGTGTGTGGAAGTTAAAATACATTCATTGTCACGTATTTATCTTCTCGCCACCGACTTTTACGTCATCGTTGAACGTGAATACTCATAAAACTATCAAAAATTATTCCAATTGAAAAGGGTTAAGGTTTGTGTATGGTTGATGGAGGATGTATGGATTTAAACGTAAATAGCAGTTATTTTCAAGATCGAATATATGATATAAGAAAAGATAGATAAGTGGAAAGACGCCGTTTCCTTTGCACATTGCAAGGAAAGCGGAGTTGGTGGAAGGTTTAAGTTTTATTGGGAATTTGGAATTCATGGTAATTTATTATTATTTGAAAGTTAATGTTTCATTGTTTTTTTTTGCTAGGAATAGCTGGAGAGAGACCTTGAAATGTTATGGTCAACGTCACCGCTGAAGACGGTCAAGTGCAAAGCTAATATCAAATGCGTCTTTAGGGGTTGATATTAACGTTCTACCCAGATTCTCCGCGTTCAGCTTTCAAGTTTAACGTGAACCTAAATTCAAAATAGCTTGTGGTTGTTACTTCTTCTAAAACCTTACTCAAAATGGCGTCTGGAAATCAAGGAATGGAGCAGCTGATCCCCATCGTAAACAAACTCCAAGACGTTTTTTCGTCACTTGGAGTTCATATGCAGCTTGGTACAAAATTTACTTGTTGTTTGTAGAGAAAAAATATTTAATTTTGTGATGACATTTTGTTTTACTACTTTATATTTATTAACGTTTAGATTTGCCTCAAATCGCTGTAGTGGGAGGTCAGTCTGCTGGAAAGTCATCTGTGTTAGAAAATTTCGTAGGAAAGTAAGTGGAGCATGCATGCTTGTTGTTGTACGCTTGTTGTGTAAAATAGAAGGGAACTAACTTATATGCTTACTCTTTTATGAACAGAGATTTTCTTCCGAGAGGCTCTGGTATTGTGACTAGAAGGCCATTGATTCTTCAACTAATCACGTCACCGTCAGAATGGGGCGAATTTCTTCATTGCAAGGGGAAAAAATTCGGTGATTTTGATGAAATACGGAAAGAAATTGAAGCTGAAACTGATCGAGCGACGGGCTCTAATAAAGGGATCTCGAATCTCCCTATTAATCTACGAGTGTACTCCCCATACGTATTAAATATCACATTGATAGATTTACCTGGTTAGCATTTGAAATGAATTTGTATAAATAATATTCCGCAACTTCGAAATATTATATCTTAATTTTATTTTCGTTTAATCAGGTTTAACTCGAGTTCCAATTGGAGATCAGCCTGTAGATATTGAACAACAGATCAAAGACATGATATTTCAATTTATAACACGCGAAACTTGCCTAATATTAGCCGTACAACCTGCAAATTCCGATTTAGCCACATCTGATGCACTTATGATGGCTAAACAAGCAGATCCTGATGGTATGAGGACAATTGGTGTCGTTACTAAGCTTGATCTGATGGACGAAGGAACAGATGCCAGAGAAGTTTTGGAAAATAAAGTGGTACCCCTGAGAAGAGGTTATGTGGCTGTCGTAAATAGATCACAAAAGGATATTGATGGAAAGAAGGATATCAAAGCCGCTTTGGCAGCTGAAAGAAAATTCTTTTTAAGTCATCCGTCGTATCGTCATATGGCGGACAGATTGGGAACTCCATATTTACAACGAGTTCTCAATCAGCAACTCACGAATCACATTAGGGAATGTTTACCTGCCCTCCGAGATAAAATGCAAAAGCAAATGTTGAATTTGGAAAAAGAAGTCGAGCAGTATAAGTATTTCCGACCGGACGATCCTGCCATCAAAACGAAGGCTATGTTGCAGTAAGTATTCAAGTTTTTATTCGAATGTGTATTATGTGTTCGTTCTGTCCTCGAAACCTTTACTATAATGGATTACCGTTTGTTGCAGAATGATTCAGCAGCTTCAATCAGATTTCGAAAGAACCATTGAGGGTTCAGGCTCAGCTTTAATAAATACAAATGAATTGTCAGGTGGTGCAAAAATTAATCGACTTTTCCATGAACGATTTCCATTTGAATTGGTCAAAATGGAGTTCGATGAGAAGGAATTAAGGAGGGAAATTGCGTTTGCTATTCGAAATATTCATGGTATTAGAGTCGGCCTGTTTACACCAGACATGGCCTTTGAAGCTATTGTCAAGAAACAAATTTCTAGGCTCAAGGAACCTTGTCTCAAATGTGTTGACTTGGTCGTCCAAGAATTGCTTAATGTCGTTAGAATTTGTGCAGAAAAGGTGAGCTCAAACAGCATTGCATTCGTTGAAATATATTTAAGGTAAGTAAGAAAGACATTCTTACCAAATGTTGTCATTTGTATTAATGTTAATTAGATGAATCGATACCCGAGATTGCGAGAGGAAACCGAAAGAATAATTGGTACGTTTTGTCGAGAGAAAGAGCAGATCTGTAAAGATCAACTCCTGATGCTGATTGACTGTGAATTGGCCTATATGAATACTAACCATGAGGATTTTATTGGATTTGCAAAGTAAGACAGCCAAAAGTCCAATTTAAATTCAAAATCCAGTTTATGCTTTATGCTGTTTGTGCAAATGTTTCCCTTTTGCTGGTCAACTAGAACAAAATGGCCACGTTTCTCTTCTACACAAATGGTTGATTTAGCGTGAATTTGTATTATGTACATGTACCTATTTTTACAAATACATATGTTTGAAATTTGTATGATGTCTCAACATATCATCGTATAAATCATCTATAATGTCCTCGCGATTCAAATCTAAATGTATTTGAGAAATATGAAAAATCTGAACAATTTTTCGTGATTTTAGGGATCTAAGCAGTCCATGTGTTGGTGGGGATCGAAATAGGTTCGGGAAATACGTATTCTTCTGATATCAATAAACCAAATCACAAAGATAAACAGTATTTGTAACAGAATTGCTTTTGTAACGCGTGTTATGGAAGTGATTTTTCCGATTTTTTTATTTATTTTGTTTGATTTTCATTTGATTACACTTTAACTAAATTAACTTTAGAGTACTCATATTTTTATAGATTATTGATTTTTATGGCTTATAACATGACAGGGAAAATTACTGTCATGTTTGATTAATTATTATTAATTACGTTAACCATTAAGTTCAAGTTTAAAAAATATTGGTTTTGCCATCTGGTTTTTTGGTTGGCCTGTGTCCAGTATGGGACTTGAATATCGCGGTGATCTTTATTATAAATTGTTTGTACAGGCGTGTTTAAAATCAACCAAAAATACCAGTTCGCTCACCACCGCCCTTTCTGCTGTATACTTCATACATCGTGACAGTTTAAACTTATGAGAAACGTGGAAAGTGTAATTTTTGGTTTCTGAGCTTTGTTTATTTCGTTTACTTTTTTTTCGCTAATAATGAACGAATATTTAATTAATCTATAAAATAGCTAGAATTGTAGTTTGAACATTTTGTTTATGTTTTTCAGTTATTGCTTTTGAGTCGCTCCATTTTTGATTTTGACAGTTTTTACATTGTATTGAACTGTTATTAATAGATATTTTTTCTATATTTGAACAGTGCACAGCAGTCATCTGACAACACGTCGAAAATAGGACGCAAGTTGGGTAATCAAGTCATTCGAAAAGGGTACATGTGTATACACAACTTAGGAATCATGAAGGGTGGGTCCCGGGACTACTGGTTCGTACTCACCTCGGAAAGCTTGTCATGGTTCAAGGATGAGGAGGAACGAGATAAAAAATACATGCTTCCATTAGATGGCTTGAAATTAAGGGACATGGAAAGTGGGTTCATGTCTAGACGCCATACTTTTGCTTTGTTTAATCCAGAGGGCCGAAACGTATACAAGGTTAGGCAGCTTCTGTTTCACATTTTCACCAAGGTTTTATTGAGTTTCATCTGAGACACAATCATTGTTTAATTCGCAGGATTACAAACAATTGGAGTTGTCGTGTGAAAATCAAGATGAGGTCGACTCATGGAAAGCTTCTTTCCTGAGAGCAGGTGTATATCCCGAGAAACCTTCAGAGGCAGCTGCAAATGGTGAAGATGGCTCTTCTATGCAAGAAACTTCGTCCTCGCTTGACCCTCAGGTAACATTTACTTTGAGCTACAGCAATTACGTAGAAGCTCTAGATGAGAGCATTTATACCAGATATAAAATGCGTTGTTAACAAGTTTATTTGGATAACAGTTGGAGCGTCAGGTTGAAACTATTCGAAACTTGGTCGACTCATACATGAGGATTGTGACAAAAACTACAAGAGATTTGGTGCCGAAGTCAATTATGTTCATAATTATTAATATGACTAAAGATTTTATCAATGGTGAGCTTTTAGCTCATTTGTATGCTTCAGGAGATCAGGTAATTTTTTCAATTTCACAGCAAGCTAAAGTCGTTCAAAGATTAAAGTTTTCAGAACGGTTCATTGATTATATGAGTAAACAAAACATTTTGCTACTTTCATCTTATGTGCAGCAATCAATGATGGAAGAAAGTGCGGAAGAAGCAGTGAAGCGAGAAGAAACGCTAAGATTGTATCATGCTTGCAAGGAAGCCCTGCGGATCATTGGAGATGTGTCAATGGCAACTGTGTCAACGCCTATGCCGCCACCAGTTCGAAGTTCAGCAGACTTCGGCAGTAGTTCCAATTATTTGGGCTCCAACGATCAGCCACGGTAAGAAAAAGATTCATATGTATGATTGATTTCTGATTTCATATAAAAATCAAGGATTAACCAAATAATTGGAATAATATATATATTATAATAATATTGCATTTGCTGAGCCCACGCTGCTTCCAACTCGAAAAATGTGTAACCGTAACTGTTTGTGGGTGCCTTGTCTGTACATTTATGTAATATTTCAAAACGTATGATAACGTTTTCACGTGTTGGCGCAATGTTTGCTACTTTGTGGAAAAGGTTATCTTAATGTTATGCAATTTTTGTAATAATGCAACCTGTGGACAAGATACGATGTGGGGACTATATGTAAAAACACATGGGCAATCGGGACGGTAGTCATTGTTGAACTGCTTATCTATATTATATGAATGTTAGCTGTAATGTCGATGCATGAAAGTCAGTCTTTCTTGTCATAAAAACAAATGGGGTTTTAGTACTATTAATTGTTGGTTAGTCTATGTGTTTCTCAAAAATATCAGTCAGTGCTTTCCAGTCGAGGAAATTATTTTTTTCGTAAATATTTTGTTTGTTTATAAATAACCGATTGGCTAAGTAAGTTTTGGAATATGCTGATCAAAACTGCTGGACAGGAGTTATTTGAGAGTCATTCTAAATATTTCAGTTAGCTGTCTAACTACGTATGAAATCGTTTCATTGAAACGAATGATTGACAATTTACGGCACTCACCCGGGTAGTTTATAGGACTGATTGACCAAAGTGAAAACAAGTAGCACAACTACAATTAAGTAGCAAGTACTTTGGCGATTCGCTTAAGTTTTGTAACGTATATAAAAGCTTAATTTTTAAAGCAATCAAATTTCAATCCAGGTTCAGACAGAAGCTCGTTATAATCTCTTGGTTTGATTGAGAAAGCCTTAAACTTTCTATAGCTTTTTATAAAAAGACTAGATGCCAGATGCATATATTGCTTACTTGTTAGTTATTTTCAAATTCGTTCAACCAAAACCGTTTCAAAATGAAGTTTTAAAACAAACAATACTTAGGGACAGGAACTTTAATGTTGAGAAAAGGACGATGATGATGAATCTCTCAAACAATTCTTCTTCGTCCACGTCGGTTTCGGGGCTTAACGCAAACAATCATTCTTCTTCTGTTGCGACTTCTTCGGAGTTGGAACAGCGTGGCTTACAACGAATGGACAACTCATTCCGGACTGTTTTTCAATCTGAAAGGGCCAGCCCACCTAGTCCCGGAGGTCCACGGAGGACGACAGGACCCCCACCTCCAGCACCAGGGGGTGGGGGGAGAGCTCCTCCTCCAGTTCCAAATATGGGTGGTAGACCTGCTCCAGCAATACCTAACAGACCAGGCGGTGGGGGACCACCTCAACCACCGAAAGGCGGATTACCAGCTCCTCTCATACCTTCGTAAGTCACTATTTTTCATTTGCATAAGACATATTTCGAATATTCTAGTGCTAGTAAATATGGATAGTCAAAGTGTTCTGAACAAAGTTCTTGCAGACAGGCAGATAACGTTAATATTAATCATACTAGAAAGGGATTGGTGAAGTAAGATATGTTACTAACTACCTGTGTAGTTTTACGTGTGGAATAATCATAATTAATTCTTATGTTTGTTTGATTGCTACGAACAAAAAATGGAGTTAGGGTTTAAAATTCGATACTTTCGATTCTAGTCATTTTAAGGATTGTTCGGCTTTTTTTGCAGCATAATTCACTGCTAATCTTATTCTGTCTCTCTCTCACCTATATTTAACAAACAATGGACAATCCATATCTTTCTATGTCTATTGAATGATGAGTTGAATGAATATTTGTACGAACCTTTGTAATGCGAGGTGAAATTAATATATATAAAGAATAATATGGCGGAAATGAGTTTTTCCAAGCCGCTTTTTGGAATGCCCTAATAACTTTGGTATGGTGTGGTGATGTGAATTGTAATTTGTAATGAGCGAGACAATTATTACACAGCCTAGCCTATATGTGAGAACGACGCTCAATTTTCTTGCTTTCACATTTTATTTTTTTCTCGTTTCAATTTCATTGCACATTGTGTGGTACATGTGTTATTACGATATTCATAAGGATGTTGCCCCATCTGTCATGTTTGATTTTAAATTTGCTATGACTTGTATCTGTTAAATGGGTTGTCGTATGCCTGTCTGGGATTTCATATGCGGAGTAGGTTATTCGTACGCTTATGGGATTTTGATCAGTATCATTATCATTGACTATATTTCATAACTTTTAACCGCTTTCTCTGTACAACCTGAAACACTTGATAGGCATTGTATTTGAAGCAGGGAATATATTTTTCCTCAACAAAAGAATAGATTACAAGTAGTTATTTTCTTTGTTTTTTGACTGCAGACGGGGGGCAGTAAATGCCGCTGCCAATGCTGTGGGGTCACTCCCCCCACATATGCAGAAGCAAGCGGTATCGGCCGCAGCGCAAGCAGTGGGGCAACTCCCCCCAGATGTACAGAAAAAAATGGCTTCCGCAGCAGTCAACCACTTCTTTAGTAGGAAGTAGAGAGGATTGTTGCATTTAGGATAACAGGATTTTCATTCGGGATATTTAAGTATTGGACATTTTGAAAGGAAAAGTGCAAAATATAATGCCTACCAAATTACAAGATTGTTAATTATGGAGGATAGAAAAACTGTAGTATTACAATTAACCAAGGAGTAAAAAGTAAACCTCTTAAAAATTATATATTGTACCTGCACTGTGATGTTGATATTTAAAAATGCCGGAAAAGGAAAAGTTTCTACTTGTTTTCTCAAAATTAGTTAATATCTCTAATATTTAAATTTATTTGGTTGTAAAATACAGCAATACGTAGACGGAACTCCAACTTTTCGCTTTTCCAAATTGCATGCGTCAAGTGTGTAATTGACTTATTTCATTTATACATTTCCAGACTATAGGTATATATTTTGTGCGAAATGAGGAATTGTTACGTTAAATTTCAATGTACATAGGACAATGAATAATACATTCTAAGGATATGTCTAGTAACTTACTATAAACGTAATAAAACTATTCTTAGTTTAATGCATATCAACTTAATAACTGGATCAGGTTTCGACTCAAGTATGGTTCTAGAAAATGTTAAGCATCATAAGATAAGCATTCTCATCTACATAGTTCGCTTATAAATTGTATTATAAAATGCCAAAAAATTACTTATGAGTTTGATGGGATTTCATGTATGCTCTTGTATGTGTACACCGTGTATTGTATGTTTACATGCAGACCGAAGAAGAAGTAAAGAGAAAACGTTACAAGAAGACTACATGTCATCTATCTTCCAGACTTCACTTGTATCTCTGTTTTCTACTCGTCTATTCTACCCTGTAATTGTTCTGTTCACTCATACTTATTGTTGTTCTCCAGCAAGGCAACGATTCGTCTGTTTTCTTCTAATATTCCACGCTGATTATCTTACATTATTATTATTATTATTATTATTACATATAGGTAAACAGGTTTATGATTCCTAATTATTTCCCAACAATGCATTCCATGTTATTTGTGAATTATATGAATTTAAATTCCAAAAATGATGTTAACATTTCCCGAGCGTTT
The DNA here is from genome assembly GCA_027743935.1 of Sinodicranocentrus sp. ZH6. Taxonomy (NCBI): domain Eukaryota; kingdom Metazoa; phylum Arthropoda; class Collembola; order Entomobryomorpha; family Entomobryidae; genus Sinodicranocentrus; species Sinodicranocentrus sp. ZH6. The sequence continues at coordinate 65,461 of JAHZNA010004405.1, forward strand.
CATTGAATTCATATTTAGTTGGAATCTTTTTTTACGTTTTTCACGAATGAAGAATAGATATTAAACGAGGGAAAGCAAATAAGAGAATATCTAATTAGAACAACTATAAATATAGCCATGCTCTCAACATCTGATAGTTAAAAGCATTCCAGTTATCAAAACTACCGAAATAGAAATAATAAAAATCGTCAGCTACCGTTAGATAATCTAGGACTAATAAAGTGTGCATCCATGTTACAAATATAATTGCAGAGAATGAAAAAATATTAGTCGTGTTTAGAAAAAAATGCATTAAATATCTGTAACACTTATTATTTTAAAGTACCTCTATAAGAAAATAAATAAATTACAAAGCATCATATATTTGAGTGGATACATAAAACAGTAGACGAAAATGAAGCAGCAGAGCTCTATTCAAAAGTAATTTCCGTAGTTTAATTGATATTTAGAACGCCGTGGCTTTATCCTTGGGAGAGTATGAAAATCTACCGGGATGTATACATATATTATTGTATTCAAGGGTGAAAATTACGAAAAAGGAAAGCATAGCATTTAACACTGAATTGTTTTCCTTGAAGTTATTAAATATCGGCACACAGCCAGAAAATATTGTTGTATTTAAATGCAAAGAAACGTGACTAACCCGTTGTTAACATGGTTAAGATTAGGCAGGTGTACAGAAACATTTCGTATAGGTAAATCACGTAATCGTAAGTAATCATGCCAAGAAAGAAATTATAGTTTTGATGCTTTATGACGTACATGTTTAACACCCTCAGTCTATTATTAATCTGTTTATTTTCCCCATTCGTATCTGCATTTTGCATTAAAAAACGGTGGGTGGGGATTTGAAAAATACTGTGCTAGATAATTTTTCATTTTAAGAAAAATTGATTTAATATTAATTCCTAACTATCTTGAAAATAATCCAAGTAGAAAATGAATAGGAAGTCTAATCGTTTCACATTTTTTGTGACCCTGTAGTCGTAAGAGTGGTATACCCCGACCCAATATCTGTAAATGTATGACCTCAATAAATTTTAAATTGATTATAATAAATGAATAACAATGATTTAAAAAAGATGACTAATAAAGAGAATATACTACTGACTACAATTATGGTTTTTTGAATGTATTATCTTGTTTCCTGTTGTTAGTAATACGCAAGGACTGTCTTGAAAACGTGGAAAATCTGTCCAGGTTTCGCATTTCACCATTCTACGGATTTTACAGTTTATAATGTTACTTGCAAAATGAAAATTGTGATTGCAAAAGACTGCTTTGCTTGCTTGTACGCTTACTGCATGAATGAGTTCTTCATATAATATGATAGAAATGATGACACCTGCAACAGACTAGAATAGAAGCTAGAAGCTATAGTCAGCTTGTCTTTGTAGTACATTGAGTAACAGTAGGCGAAATTAGACAAACTAGATAGCCTTAAATAACCCTGAAGGCTGCTGATGAATCTCTGGTATTTCTTGTACTGTACGTAAGAATATTTTCCCGAAGCTGGAAGAATGTTATATCTCGTAAATACGCATTAAATGTCGTTTTATGCTTTTATTAACCTGAGCCTAATTATTTGAACATTTTTGTTTTGTAGGAGGACAGCAGTGGGTGCACCTCGCATTCCGGATAGACCTCAGATACCTTCAAGACCTCAATAAAATAAAATAAAAAATCTGTAATGTGTACATAAATCTGCGTTGTAATAATTAAGAAATACCTACGCACGATTCTGTTTTATGCTGTCAAAATCAAAAGTATATCAGGCGTCAAACGTGGGACGAATCAGGGAATTTATTTTATCTGGAAACTACAGCCCTCCCTCAGTAACTATTATTATCCCGTCTCCTCTCCTTTAGAAAACTCTGATTCTGTAATCATTTTGCCTGTGTTAATCACCCTCGACACCAGTGCTGTTAGTCAGTCAAGTCAACTACTGCCTGCTGTAGTTTTTGGATACCAAGTTCTCCCTGCTCTTTAAATGGCCATCATCGTTGTGTTATTGATCAGAAGAATATGCAAAATAATTGTTTTTTATGTGATGCTCCTCTTTGTTGCTGGACTGTGGCCTGCTGCTAAAATGTGATCGAAATGTCGGAAAATCAAAGAAAGACCAAATATACCTAGGGTTTGTGTCAGGATTTGATTTTCCATGCATGAAGGGATACACGTACATATATGTATGATGTAAGACTATATAGGTATGTTGTATTGAATGTTGATAATTGTACCTGGTAATTTCCATTTAAATATGCAACATGTCATTTTGATTGGGATGAATGAAATATGAAATGTTTGATTGAAGACTTGTTTTTAAGAATTGTTTTTGTGTTTACTGTCTGCTATATCTGTATCTATACAGTTTCCAATATGTGCTAAATATTAATTATTATGTAGTTGGTATTGTATTTGTTATATTTTCTTTGATCATATAACGTAATACACTGGTCAGTGCACTTGAATATTTGTGCTAATTTAAATGATATCAATGAAATTCAGCTCTTGCATTTTCAAGAATTCCAACATTTCTAATGAAAAGAAAGCTGCAAAGAATAAAATGACGAAATTCACACGATATACTTGTTGACTGTCATAGTGGTGTATATATATTGTCAATTGTCATGTGCCATATATATTTAGGAGAAATAACTAAAGAATCAAGTTCTGGGCTTGGGCTGAAGTAGATGATGATTAAACTTACACAAAAAATTCAATATGGCAATTCGACATGACCTCTGTATTTTAACTTCCCTCCATTAACGTAAGGCAAAACAAGCTTTTCTCCGCTTCGTTTCAGTATAGCCAGTACTGCGGTATGTGCCAGCCAAAACTGTAGTCGGCTATCGACGTTGCCAAAATGGGATCTTCTACCACCTAAGAAACCCTTCCCTCCCTGAGCTTGGGCTGTCGACAAAAACGATATATAATCAAACTTTTTCCCATGACGAGATAGTACAAACTAATAGTTAAAACTATATTAAGAAATCACAAATAAATAATTAAACGCTTAAAATTGACGAATTGATGATTCCCCTGCAACTGCAAAGTTCATTAAAATAACGTTTAGTTCATATATTGAATGCGTTAGGTTAAGCAATTAATAATAATAATATTTATTTATCAATATTTGGTTTGATTTAGCATTATAGTCCTTTTTTGTTTCATAACCCTCATTGTGGGAAGATTGATCTGGCTAACAATAATAATATTTTAAAAAGTACAAAAATATATATAAAAGTGATTAAGTACATTTATAAATTTACAAGGGGAAGGCAAATCACTTGAGCTTAATAAAAAGGTTTCTAGCATAAAAAGTCAAAATATGGGTGGTCAAAAAGTGAGTCAGTTCGTCAGCGCATACATATATTATTTTTCAAATGTTGCATCCGGTGAAAAATAACATGTGTGCATTTTACGTAGAGTAAACCAAAAAAGCAATCTTTCGGATCCCAAGAACCTGCACGACTTGGAGCAAGTAGCTTGGATTTGATTTACATAGATGATTACTTTTCTAAAACACGCTATCTGAAACAACTTGAAAAGTCTAAAACAAAACAAACAGGGAAGGGACACAACCTTAAAATTAGCACTGTATCGGATTCTCAATTGCAAAAATTCCAAACCACTAAAAAGCCTCCACCCCGTTCCGCCCCAAAGCCTACGATAGTTCCATCACGGTCTATAACGCCAGAACGCTCTAAACTTGAGCCTGCCCCATCAGCAGTACCATCACGCGCTACAACGCCGGAGCGATCAACGACACCTGAACTTTCAAAACCTGTACCTTCAAAACCTGTACCTAATTCCACGCAATCTTCCAAATCCATGTCTGTCCTACCTAAATCACCTAAACAAGTAATTCCCCCACCTGCGAGAACGATTCCATCTTCTAGTGTTAGTGCTGACGGGATACCTCAGTCTTCAACTACACAGACATCGTTACCATATACAGAGAAGATGGTACAAACGTCATCTTGCTGTGCGGGCATTTTTGGCAGTAGCAGACGGAGTAGTTCGTCATTAGCACCACGAGATACAACATTAGAAGACAAGCCTACTAAAATCGGAGATCAAGCGTCTCAGCAGAAGACAACTGTGAACTTGGAGCAGTTTCCGAATAAAAACAGAAAAAAGAGATCCACGTTTACAGCCAGTGGTTCAGTAGAACCTCCTCCTGGGGAAAAGCAGGTCTCGCCTCACCTTTATAGATCGCCTAACGGTCCATGGTCTGTCGATAATGTTTCCACATCCAGAAATAGAAAAGGTGACAGTTTAAGGCCGTCATCTTCAGTTGGAAGAAATTGGGCTCCAGCTAGTAGTAACGATAGACCGAAAACAGTAACGAAAACGAAATCGACTACGCCAGTCATTGAAGAAAAATATTCCGGAAGTGATGAAGATCACCACCAACCTGCAAAGAGAAAGTTGGTCGTACGCGGACTAAAAAACTTTGTAAATACCCACAAAGCAAGTTGTCCTCCATTGTGGAAACGAGAGTTCCCATGTAAAAGCAGGTTCCATCCAGATAATTACATTTATGAATGGAACGAAGGTCCTAAAGCTCCTCCGAGACCCATCAGTGCTATGGCTAAATGTAGACGGCATGGTGGAAGATGCGACACATGTGGAATTTTCACCAGCGATATATGCCCACTCTGTAGAAAGTGTGAGCTCGACTGTTGTTGTCCGAAGCCACCATCGGGCTGTCCCAATATATACTCTGAGGCTTTCGGGGATGGTTGGAAAAAGACATGCAAAGTTTTATGTGATCTGACAGAAAACGATAAGGGTAACCCTGTTGGTGGCACTGCATCTAAAAGACGGCAAAATTGCTGCAATTCTAATAATATTCAACACAATAACCCTTTATATCAATCACAGATTGACGTTTTAAACCCTTACAATATTCCTTTGAATGAAAATAATTATTGCAATTACCCATGCGCTTTGCCTCCATCTTATCCAATGTGTCCTTATCCACCACCTATGATGCCATTCATGCATCCTCTGTCTTATATGCCAATGCCAATACCAATGATGCCCCCTTCAGTTCCATATTTTCCCCCTCCCCTCGGTCTGGGTGATCCTTATGCTAGCCCGTACCCACCCTTAGATTCTTTCATTCCAATTCAAAATTATTAATTTACAATTATTATCTAACGATTTTTGATGTATAAATAATCTAAATATCATGTAATAAAATTACAGTATGTATTTTGAATGCATTACGAGTTTATTCATTTGGACACTGGTACAATTTTGACAAGATTGACATTAGACATTTAAAATCTTTGCAAGTTGCATAGTTCAAGTTTGTAGGAGTTCATTTCAAACAGCACAGTACGCTGTCTAGACTGAAGCGGGTGTAGCAGCAGCAGCTCCGTCTTCCCCTTCTTCTTCTTGTTCCTGCAGTTCTTTCTCTGTTTCGGCGGTAGCATCTTGATACTGCTGATATTCTGACACGAGATCGTTCAAATCCGTCTCCGCTTCTGTGAATTCCAGTTCATCCATTCCTTCCCCAGTGTACCAATGCAAGAAAGCTTTGCGTCTGAACATGGTTGAGAACTGCTCGGTAATCCGCTTGAAAATCTCTTGCATGGAGGTACTGTTTCCTATAAACGTTGCTGACATGGCGAGACCCTTCGGTGGGATGTCACAAACAGCCGTTTTGATATTGTGCGGAATCCATTCCACGAACGAGCTGGAATTCTTATTCTGAACTGTAAGCATGTGCTCATCAACTTCTTTCATGGAGAGTTTACCACGAAAGATGGCTGCAACAGTGAGATCTGCAGAAGAAAAAAAACACTATTTTTGCAATCCTATAATATATATCGCAAATTAGATAATTATGCATTCTATTAATTAAATATTGTAATATCCCACAACTTAAAACATCCAAAATTGAATTTGTTTTAGAAACTATGCAATGATGTTTTAAAGAACCCAGAATACGGAATCGTTACCATCAGAATGAGTGAAGTAAACATTTATCCGATCTGTCTGTCTATCATCTTTTCCTGTGTAGACTCCATCGAAGTCCACTCCATGTTCTTCAGAAATAGTCTCCCAAAACTAAAAGTACAAACGATCAAATCCATTACTACTTTTACATTCGAAATCTTGCCATCACCATTGCATATAGCTTTTAGTTCAAGAACCTTGGTGGCAACTTGGTTTCCACATTGGCCAACTTGAATGTGTACGATTTCACGCATTTTGACGGGGAAAGTTCTAATTTGAAACTACAAAATCTGCGTTTCCCAAAACAGCAACAGGAGATTAGAAAAAGTAGGGTAAGAGTTGGCTGGATTTACAAAAATATCTGGAACTACTGGAGAAATAAAGACGTACAAAAAAATTGGGAAAATGGTGTAAAATCGAATTTCAAAGTTAATAAAAAACTAACGAAAGCATCATCATGTCAGTTTTCCTTTTTTTTTAGCTTACCTATGCATTTTTTCAAAGTTGGCATCCGCAAAAGCAAACAAAATGCGTAACCTCGGAAACGCTAAAGATATGACTATATATGCATACGCCCACGCCCACACATAATCGTACAAGACTAGTAAGGAGAAGCTTGCTTTCATTGTCATTTCATTCTTCTTTTTCATTGTCATTCAACTCCGCTTGATGAATTCAAACTCGTACATATATCTAGTTTCATTTATTTTCACATATTCACATGATGACTGATTGATGACACACCTCCCAAGTTGCAGTAGACATTGCATTATTCATAGATTGGATGGTTAATGTTTTAAAATGATGAGCAATGTCTGGTTAAATTGATGCATTTAAGAAACCAACAATGCAGGACCTTCAGATCTTAGGATATGTCATGAACAACAAAATGCATACAAAAAATGCTCATGTAAATTCCTACGCAAGCCTATCCAAGCCTTTGCTCTTTGTTGCACAATAAAAAAGGCCGTTCGTTGAGGTAATAGGAGAGCTACTGGAGCGGAGCGGAGGAATAACTGCTTTGAGCTGGAAGCTGTTTTTGACAGACGCGCTGTCGGTTGAAAAAATCAATCCCAGCCCGGTTGTAGTTGTTAGCTCTCGTAGACCGGTGCAATGCTGTCGGCTTGTGTGTTGTTTTGTGTGAGTGACGAATGTGCACACTGCACAGTGGTTGCTTTTCCGTGCGGACGTACTACTGTCATATGAATTCCGCATTTCATCAAGATATCCTTAAATTTTATATATACTTTCTATGTTAGACTTTCCCTTTCAGTTTGGAGTGAAACATTTCATGCTAGCCAGAAAAGGAAATTGACAAGAATGTTATACTAGAATTTTTCCAGTCTGTGTGTGTGTGTGTCCAGTGTCCAGTAAAGGAAATTATATAGGTTCCGGGGAGTGTGTGTGTTTTTCGGTAAGAATGTACTGGAAATAGTGGGGATGTGTAGTTTAGTTTGGTGAAAAGATATTGATATTTCATTGTGGGTATCTAGTAATGTCAGCACTCAAGTCAACAACTTGTACTGTGACTGTACATGTACTTTGTCATTTAATGCGTGTAAATGTGAATTTTAATAAATTGATATTACACTGCCTTTAGGTGTATCTTGGGAGAAGTTCCAAATTCAACTAAACCATTAGTCCACGTCAAGAAGACCAAGTACCAAGTCTGACAGTTTTTGTTAGCAATTGGATTGCCGCAATTGGCAATTTTGTTGACAAGATACTACTGAGGTGCCGTCGACGTATATACTGGTGGTTTCGTCAGCTTACAGGTATTTTGACCATATATATGTAACGTAGTTTGAAGGAAATAAATGTTGAATCATTTATGTATAATTATGTAATTTGTAAATGTATGGTTACTGGCTTTCTAGGTATTTGATATAGGTTTCATTTGAAATCGGAAAACATGGGGAAAGGGGGAGGAAAATCGAAACCCATCAGTGTGAAAATCAAACAACAGCAACAACAAAGGAAGTCGGTTGAACCAGACTCTCAAGGTTTTTCCAACATTGAACTTATTTAAAATTATTATAAGAGGAGCCTTTCACCTGTGCCATTAAATTGGCGCTCCGCTATGGCGTGCGTTGAATGTATGTACTAAGTTTGAATGAAACTTTTTGTAGGTGTTGGGTCAGACTTGGGGATTTTTCAGTTTGACTGTCGAACTCAAGAAGTACGTGGAGCTTTTCTGAGATGTCTGGCAGCCATCTACTTTATAGCTTTCTTATCCATTTACCTACAAGCCGATGGATTATTGGGAAATAATGGAGTAGCACCAGCCAAATCTGAACTCAAATTGGGCTCCCGGAAACCACAACAATGTATGAAAGAAAAGTACTCCCTGCTATGCATCATCCCTAGCTTTTTCGGAATCAACAGTCAAAATGCTCTTGAACTCGTTGCTATCATCGGAACTGTGACCTCCGCAGTGGCTGCAATGTGTCTACATTGCTGTACCGTGCCACTATTTGCGACACTCTGGGTTCTATATTTTTCCATATTCCAGGTTTCTAATGTTTTCTTATGGTTTCAATGGTAAGTTTAGTATTATTTGTGTTGTGTGTGTGTTTGTTGTTTTGTGTAAGTAAATTATCAGTAATAATGCATGACTGTTTGCCCCGAAGGGATACTTTATTGCTGGAAGCTGGTATCCTGGGAATAATTATCTCTCCCTGGCTGCCTACGAAATCATCATTGGAAAGCAAACCCAGAGACTTGATTTGCATGTGGATGGTCAAGTGGCTTCTATTCCGTCTAATGTTCGCCTCAGGAGCAGTAAAACTCCAGAGCGGATGTCCAGCCTGGTGGGGACTAACAGCATTGAATTACCATTTCGAGTCACAATGTATTCCTACTCCAGTTGCATTTTTTGCACACTCTCTACCAAGCTGGCTGCTACAATTGATGACTGTTGGGACTTACTACATTGAAATGGTCGTGCCTTTTGCATTTTTTGCTCCATTTAAGGTGCTCAAGAGATATGCTTTCTGGCTACAGGTAAGCACTTGGGAGTTAGCAAGATGTACATAAGTTTTGGGTTTACGTGGATGTATAAATAAATTGTAATTGTTCTTTTCTTGGCAGATTCTATTTCAGATATCAATAATAGCTACAGGAAATTACACGTTCTTCAATTTGTTAACCATGGTCCTTTGTATCAGTTTGTTGGACGGAGAATTTTTCGGTTTCACGCGACCAACGCCAAGAATTTCTGTATCAAGAATAGTATCCAGGAGCTTTTCTTACACCTTGATAGGTTTCTCTTTGTTCTACACAGTGAAGTTCTTCGGAGTCAATCTCAATGAAGATAATACAATTGCATCAAAAATAAGTAAGACCACGTTTCTATACTTAGGAAGAATATTGAACTTCATAATCCCTTTATCACGTTAAAAAATGAACGAGAAGAGAAAATGCAAACTGATTGATTTTTTTCAGTGTTCAAACGAGTTGACTTCGATTGGTTTATCTCGGTCGCCGTGCCATATTCCTTGCTGCTGGGATTCCTAACTTTGGGATCAACAGTTTCACAGTCGGTTGTGATATCATTATTTGATGTGAAGGGTGTGTGGCGGAAGCTAACTTCCTTGATGTCCTGCATTTTCTACGCGGCTTTGTGCTTCTTGCTGTTCAGTGTAACACTGGTGCCTTTCACATCATTGCATAAGGAAACAAACAGGGCATTGTGGCAGTCAGTAAAGGATATGTACGGAGTGTCCTCTCGGTACCACATTTCATCATCCTATGGGCTTTTCAGGAGAATGACAGGTGTGGAAAAGGGCCGTCCGGAGGTTGTGTTGGAGTACTCGGAGGATGATGCTAATGGCCCATGGAAAGAATATCATTTCATGTACAAACCTGGAAATACTTCAGCAGCGCCTTTGTTTGTTGCTCCGTATCAACCTCGTCTAGACTGGCAGATGTGGTTTGCGGCTTTGAGTGAATATCATGATAATCCGTGGATGTTATCACTGACATACCGATTGCTTCAAGGGGAAAAGAGTGTCCTCAACCTGATTGATGAGTCCAGGGCGCCATCAAAGCCTCCCAAGTACATAAGAGGATCGTTGTATCATTATCATTTCACAAAGCCAAATAGGTAATGTTTGTTAACTATGGTGCACAATGTTTTTTCATAGAAGGGACAGTTAGTTGTATATAAATCTGTATGAACTCCTTTTTCTATTGTTCGATAGTGCACCGGCTAGCAAGGGCGAATCGTGGATTCGTAAACGGGAAAAAGAGTTCATGCCAATGTTCTCGAAGGATCATCCACCATTGGTAAATTTCGTAAAGAATCTGGGATACCTTGATCAAGATTACAAGCCGGAACACGCTAATGAAAAGATACAGTTTGTCTTGGACAAAATAAGGTCGACGTTTGTGGGAACTCGACCAGAATATATAATTTGGGGGTGTCTGAGTACAATGTTGCTCATTATATTTACCTCAAAATTGTTCAAAAACTAACTAATGGTTGCATGAATTATCAGAATTCTATTATGACCAGGATACATCCTTAAGGTTTAAATTGAGGATGGAATTTAATTTGATGAAAAAGAAAGTAACACAAAAAATTATTACCATTGTATAACTTTGTAGCTAAGATCATTTCTCTTGTATATTGTAGAGTTGACCATAACAAATTGTAGAAACTATTGCACAAGGTAATTAGTTGTTAATTAGTCATGTAAATTAGTGTTTGTATCCCGGTTTTGAACATGATAGGCTCGTAGTTGTTCTGACTTCTGACTGTTTGTACTGTGTTGTTGAGGTTAATACTCCGTCTGTTTGTCAACGAATGTCTAGAGCTTATATATCTTTTTCTTTGTTATTAGTGAATCTCAAAATCGACTTTCTTTCCGATAAGGAAGAGGAATGTATCATTATATTTATCTCTATCTTAATATATAATGTTAACTAAGAAGATCTCGCCTGTTTACATTTTGCATTTATACCAGTAACTAGTCTGGGAAAATTCAATGTGCTCGAAGGTGTGGTGTGGGTATCGAGAAGCTTAATTTTCAGTTATGTCTATCTTGTACAAGAAATTCACCCTCTCTCTAATTGTAAAAAAACACTTTACATGCACTGTACACTGTACAAGTTTTGAGGTTAACTTTAAGTACTTGTGATGTGATACTATTTATTGCATAACTAACTTTATCAAATGTATACCGCGATGGTTTTGATTGATTCAATTTATTTTGTGGTTGCTAAATATTTTTAATATTGGAGACCGGTCGTTTATATTAACTAACTAGGAAATCATGCAGAAGTAGTTTAAAGCATACACAGTTTGCTCTTCGTTATATTTGGATAGTTCGGTTTTGCATAACCTCGTTAATTTTTTTTAATGTAAGGGATAAATTATATATTTTGTGAATTCATTATTTTTGGAAGTTAGTGGAACGCCTGCTTATATACGTTCCATTGCTAAATATTTTCAAACGATTCAAAATTATTCATGTTCAAAATAATGTCTCAAGGTAGATCTGTAAGATGAGGATTGTCTGTAGTCTGTATGTTTTTAGTTTTGGCATCAATCATGAACCCTTTGTGATTTTTTGTTGGGTGGGATTAAGTTATTATTTACTATACGTATTTGTAAAATATTATTTCACTGTTGTTTATAATCGAAGATGATGTTAAATGTATATGATCACATGAATAATCTACTCGTTGATATCTTTTGAGTCTCATGTTTGTATGAAATTGCATGATACACCCCCTGAGATAATAAAAAAATACTATTATAATATATGTAATTTCATTCTTGCATTTTTACGTAGATTACCTTGTATCTACATACCACCTAAATTAATGACGTTATTTGGTTAGGTTAGGCACATAAATGCGGGGGTGAAAACTTTCTTCTTCGGTGCAGGCAATTTAGCGTTCGGTGCGAGGAATGTGGTGACTTTGGATTGGCGCCGTGTTTATAACAAATTGAATTATTAAACATGAAAAAATTCGTACAATTGAAAGTATAATGCATTTGTTTCAACACGCTTGGAGCATATTTCATCAGTCTTCACTGCAAAATGTTTTCATGAATAATTATATAGTTATATAATAATTATAGTTTTTTTTATATTAATGTAAGTACTATGCAATATGCAGTGAAGTATTAATTTAAGGAATGATGCTAACTCGTCTTCTGTTGACAATATATAGCGAAAATTGTGCCAAAACTTCTAGAATATAGGGTAAATGGTTTACCGTAAACCGCATGCGAAACAATTCAATAAATGACTGCGTTAATTCTCTAAACTCTTGATATAGCTAGCAAAGCTACGTACCAAGATTTTTGTTGTAAAAGAAATTCCTTGATTCCATATTTCAATTGGATTTATGCAAAGCCATTGCGTCTGTCGACCGATGGCGATACTGACAAAACAGATATGCGCGACGCGACGGACAGACGGACTATCGGATGCATGTATGCAAAATTGGTAAACGGCATGCGGATGACTGGGGCGATGTGGGAAATTACGTAATTTTCCCTTCCCAAAACCCTAACTCACCTTTTTTGTTGTTCAAGGTCTAAGCGCTAAAGTCTTAGAATCCTTAGTTGTATGCCACTTACCACTGTGTAGGTAGATACTAGACTCCAAAAATGTGGAGCAATTGTATCTAGCTGCCTGAATGGAGATGAGTACATGTGGCTTTTGTGTGCTATACTAAGTACTATTATGAAAAAACATTCATTTTTAACCTTCATCTTGGACCTCTTCAATTCATCCAGTATGCATACACATTCGAGAGAGATGTACTAGTACTTGCAATGACACAATCATACATACTTCTTATGTGTCTTCCGCATAGCTTGCCAATGTCAGTTTATACACTACTTGCGCTGGAATTGAACGGATTAATAGATTAAATTGCGTTTCGTTCAAGAAATCCAGTGAGCATAATTTCATTCTCATTCCATGTATATGTATGTATGTAGCGAGCATGCATTATGTTTCATTCAGCGGAATTTCATTAAA
>JAHZNA010004406.1:0-79008 GCA_027743935.1 Sinodicranocentrus sp. ZH6
TCAATTAACTAATAAAGAAAAAAATCCAAAGTTTATTGTAGTACTCGCCAAATCCTCCAACCAACCAACCAACTAAACCGATCCCGGACAGACACACACACACACAGACGCATGCAGTAATATACTTGATTACAAAAAGGAGAATGTGCAAAACTTAATTTTGCACAAAATTATTCATGTTGTATCTTCCTTACAATAACTGTTTCCTTATTTATCCTACTACATCACGAACCCAAACCTAGTTTTCTCATAAATACCGGTCACCGGTGTGGAACTTTGGAAAAATACATGCATGTTTTGTGCTTATCTTCCATGAAAAGCATTGCATATAGCATTTTATATCCTCTACAATTCGATCTAGATTTTTTATCGTACATTTTTTTCAGCAAAGAAGCTTTCATTGGTCATCCATCTTCCTTTCCGCATCCATCTACAGCCATTCCATCATCATCATCAGTCTTGTTTATGTTGAAACCTCCACACACACGTAGACATACTGTTGCTAACTATGTTTTATTATTTTTCCCTATCGTACGCCTTTCACGGTTGCTAAGACATTTCTCAGGAATTTTCTTACTTTCCACATACTGTTTTCGCTAGTTTTCGTGAACTAACTCTTGAAAAACCTATTATCATTTGGCCACTTTTTGAGCAAAAGAATAATTTCGAAGAAAGAGAGAGAAAAAATACATTCTATCACGATGAAAGGGATTTACGAGAAATGGCTGCTGACTTGTTACGAGGATAGTATGTGTGGCTTCATCAGAGCAGGTATTATACAGGAGTTTTGATTTGAAACAATCCAATCACACCCGACGAAGCCTCTTTGGATTGCTTACAATTTTTATTGACTGGTATTTCAACGGATATTATTTTATCCCATCACATATCAGATAATACATAAGTATTTTCTAGACTTGTTATCAGCCTGTCATCACATACATGCCCAATAATATTTGCTCCAAATGTATGATATACCCTACTCCCTGTTAACCTTGCTCAACGAATGCATTATGAAGCTTTCCTGCCAACCTCTTTAGTTCGTCGACAACAAAAGTAATCTTAGCACAAGAAGCACTCGATATGATTGTGTGAGAATCAATGTGTGTTCTCTGAATTTTCCAGTTGCCGTTATACCAACGATCCACACTCTACAAAAATATCGAAAACTCTTGCTGTCCCATTCATTATTCACCTCATGTAAAAGTATCCCTCTTCCCTGACGGCTTTTCTACCGCTAATGTAGTACTTCACCATGAATTATTGACACTACTCACATGCTTTACATGTGTACCATGAAACTCTGTTCCAATACTCACTCAATCATATGCCTGGCTCAAGTCCACCGGTGGAGGGAATCCTGTGCTTGGAATAACGCATCGGAAAACCAACTATCTCTGTGTCGGAAGTAGAGAAGAAATAATAACATTAAAAAACTCATATGTGTGTTCTCTTGGAAAAATAGTGAGCAGAGTGGGAATGCATGTTTCACCATTGTACGCTGTTATCATTGTTTTCTTGCTTTTTTCAAAACTTATCTTTATCGTGACAGCACGCAATACGGACAACCAAATCGAGAAAGTGGAGGAGTGAGCGTTGAGCGTGCAATGCCATTGTTGATTGTATTTGTAAAGAAGCCAGGGTAAAGCCGTTTCACTTTTTATTCCAAAAGATGACAGCCGTTGCATCACGCTTCGCACTAATAACCAATTCCGTCCGATGTCCGAGCAGGTGGAATATCTGCAGTAGAGAATAAAAAGTCGGTAATTTAAATGCAACCAAATATTCCAACTTTACATGTACAACGTATGGTTGATAGTGTATGAGCCATCAGTTACGGTGACGGTACACTTTAGTCATTACTTGTTCAAAAAATGAAAGTCTACCTTTACATTCTCATAAAAATATCATAGTGACCTCCTTTGATAGCTATCCTAACCGTATTTGCTTCTTTAACCTCAATAATTAACACAAATATAATTGATAATGAATATCTTCATTTTGTGTCGTATACCTCTACCAGCCCTACACATACAACATACCTGCTAGAACTTTCGCTAAAAAACACTTTTCCTGTCAATTAAATTTTCAAACTTGCTATTAAACTGATGCTCAACAATTTCTTTAACTAAAAATAAAAAAAGAAACAATTAAAAGTTAAATTAACTGCGAGAAATAATATTAGTTAAAATATTACTTTGTCGTCCTTCAAGTTCCGACCATCTTCCTCTGTCCCGTTCACTTGGCCATTTCCTTGCCTTCACAAGCTTTACCCACCACATCGTATCGTCGTTGCGTCGGTTTTTCATTTCAGGCCGAAAAAATGCCGCAGACCGGCATGCAACGAGTACGGTATATCGTGTAGAAGGATAATGGTATTGTGCATGCACGCCGTGATTTAAATTTTCCGTATTCCTCTTATTTCGTCATCCCATTTTTGACTGTCCATGTCGCATTGTTTAGGTGTCCGTCAGTGGCCAAAGGGGATGATGATTTGTTCTGGAAAAATCTTTTAGTCGAATGTAAGGCATGCTTGTGTAATGATTGGTGTGAAGAAAAAAGGGGTAATGAGAAACACATGAGCTCTGTGTTGTTGGGAATGAGCGTGGTAAAAAGAGTTGATAAAATTTGAATAAAGCAGCGCTAAATTGATTTAGCCTTGGTGTTATCATTTTGTCAACCATGAAAATGCATTTTTATTGAGGGAACAGCAGTGGTTCTTGCGACATCAAGCTTTTATAAGAAACTTGTCCTGAGTTGGTGACGAAACTCATTGTCAGAGACAAGAGATGAAAAGCGAGTTGGTGAAAGAACTGAAAGCTAGTAAAAAATACATAGGTGTCAGGAAGTTTAATTCAGATTAATGGACTTGGCGTGTGAAATTGTGAATTATTTGTGAGAGGAGTGCAATGGAAGGAGGTTAATAATGGTGTAAGGAAGTGATGACACTCGAGTCTCCTCACACACTTGGTTTTTCGTCCCTCTCTCTTTCTCTCTCCAGCAGACTGCTTTTTCTTAACTTGTTTTTCTAGCTGATGATGGAAGCAATATTATTAGTGTTTTATCTTGAAATAACGCATTTCCTTTTCGTTGACAGACGTTCCGGATCCTCCTGGGAGACCCTTGATTCTGGCCTTTACTTCTAGAGCTGTGAACCTCTCTTGGGCACCACCACTTGACAGTCACAACAGCCGGATAACTCATTATGTCATACATACAAGGTAATACACTCACTCTCTTGTTTCCTCTCTTTACTCATGCCATTTAACTTGTCGTCTTCCCCTCAGCGAAATGTCAAAGTTTTCACCGTGTCTTCCTAGGTTGGTGTGTAAAAGTGCCGACAAATGTACCAAGCAGAGGACTGATATGAACGAGCATACATGTGTGTTGCCAGGAATGAGAGTAATATTTACCAAGACTTTTAGATTTATTACTGGAGCCAAGTATAAGAGCAAGCTGTGCGTTTCTCTGTGACCAGTGGTACAATAGGCAATGATATAGTACGCAACTTATACGCTCATTCCCCTTTCGCTTCCTTTCCTTTTTAATAGTTTACAAAGTCAAAGAAGAGAACTTGCTGTTTATCTCTTAGACTTGGGGTAGGCTAACGCCACCGGTGTGGAGTGAGAACTGGTGACAAAGCATAGATTCTACTTCTTCTTCTAACGTTACCTATCAGCTAGCTGAGGTGAATCTAGAAGCTGAAACTTTGCCATCTTTTCCGTTTGTGTGCAGTTTATATATTTTGAGTAGAAAAAAGCAGTACATTGACGTCCCCACCAAGGTCCAGGATGAACGAGGAGAAAGCAAGTGTCACAAAACTTTGCAATTGTCTCTTTAATCCACTCAAAGACACTCCCTCGTAGTCACAATTAACTTGAGAAAAAGTTTTCCATGTGCAAACCTTTCTGTTGTGTGCACCAAAGGAATTTTCCCAAGACTTTGTTTCCAAAGTTTTTGCCATTTTTTTTTCTGCTAAAACCATACAAAAATATACACACAAACAGAGACTTTATCAGTACGTTTTTATTCCTACAATTTGTGCTGTAAGCAGGTTTATTCGAAAGAGTCGTACGTATGTATAAAGGGTTTTAGAGAGAAAAAAATCAATTTGCTCATTCATGTGTCAACTACATGAGTAGGGAAACTAGCATCATCATTTATATTTTTGTTTGTGATCCCTAGTAAAAATTGTGCTCATTGTCTCTACAAAAACTATACCCTAAGAGGAGTGAACCTCCTCAAGAAAAGTTTCTGTCTCTGCTTGAGCATTAAAACACAATTTTCATTCAATAAATAGTGTATGTAATAGACACTTTGGGAAGACTACGATTTGAAGACGCTGGCTCAGGCTCATTTTCCTTCTTAACTGCCACCACATCAGAGATGGAATGAGCACACAATGCATTCCTCGCAAACGTGTCGCACATATTTTCATCTGGCGCGTTAGCTTGATCTGGCAAAGAGCATGAAGTAGTGGTCCATGGAGAAAAGTTTGGCACTGATGAACCGTTGAACCACCGCCAACAAGGTATAATACATCTTGTGTACACCTACACATATCCACTAGCCTTCTTTTTCTACATTTCTCTTGTAGTCCTTAATCTCACGCATTTTCCTTTTGCAAGTTAACATGTTTCTTCAAGGAGAGGAGGATCACTTAAAGACGTACATTTTCCCAGAGAGCTCACCAAATATCCTGTGTCTGTTAGATTTTTTCTCTCTCATAAACTGCCACATATATAAATGTGGCATGTATTTCATGTCGAACGGCACAATGTGTTCTAGCCACCTTACCTTTTTACCTTCTTTGGTTATGAATATATATGAGATAGAGAGAGAGAGAAAGAAAAAATTCTCCAGTATGATCCCTAGCGTGCTCACAGGAGGAGATCAGATTTACAGTGTCATAATGATTGTCGTTTAGGAAAAAATGTCTTATTCCTTAGTAGGCAACGTCTTTCAAGCATCATTTCCGCTTTTATGTTCTCATTCGAGTTGGTATGTCATGAATGAAGAAGTGCTCTTCGAGTTGCACTCCTCTGTGTGGGTTTTCCGAGGAAGTGGTAGTGGTAGCCACATCAGTGGATTATGAGATGAGTACTTACTGATATCGCGCCAGACTTGAGTGCTTTCTCTTTTCAATAGATTTTTTTCTTTTCCACTGTACACGGTGTGGTGGAAGAACTACACTTCAACTTTTGCTTGTGGTACGCGACAACCGAACTATGTACATACAAATACAAGTGAACTGAAAAGAGATCTATCTATTTCCCTTTTTCGTCGACAGAATCAGGGAATGTAGGAAAAATGCAGAGTACCTAACCAACCCCGGTGGAATTCTGTGAAGGATGAAAAAATTGTATGCTACTACGCTTTATGTATGTATCCATTCTTCCCTACTATTCATTTTGTTTTTTTGTTACTGGTGTAATGAAAATCGTATCAAGCAAGAGATGCAAATACACAAGGATCTCTTGGAACGAAGCATCCAGAAGAGTTGAGAGATGCACAATCTGCTTGACAGAGATGTATGCAAACTATATTCTTATTCAACTTCCACCCGAATTATCCTGAGGGACCTGAGAGCGGTGTCTGCACGGTCAATAATTTTGATGGCTATGCGACTACTTCTCTAAAGCAATTGAAAATCTTCAAGAAGATGGTCTTGTCAGTAATGCTAAAGCTTTTGTTCGTTTTGTGACGACGAGCAAGAAAATGTTGTCGACAATGGAGCAAGAATTGCTGGCCAAAGCCGTAAGGCACAACAGAAAACATTAGGGACCTATCTAATATAGCCACCTTTTGCAATTTAGCATTTTTTTCAATCGCCAATCTTGTACGAGCTACAATTTATTCTTCCCTTACAGCCTCTCCTCTGCCCACACACACACATGACTTGAGAATTCTCAAAAGATATTTCCTTACAGGTTGGTTACCTATAATATAGTTTATCCCTCTCATTATTCCAATTCTATTATTTGCCCCAACCTACCCACCCTTTCAATTGGGGAAGGAGAAAGAGCGACTCTGGAGTGTATTTAATGGGATGGAAAAAGCTGAGCTAGGCATCTATTCCTGTGATCCACTAGTGCTCGTTCCAAAGACTAAAATCAATTTGCCACATAACCTCATTTACTTATGGCACAATTTCATAGATACCTTTCTTCTGCCTTTCATTGTAAATATACGAGGGAAATATGGACATACTTGTGTATTATGACCGCAAGGTTAACCTGGATGTAAACCTGCGTGGAAGACGGCAAGGTAGCCATTTGTCAGTTTATAACGAATTCGATCACATTTCCACAATGCTTCCCTTGAATAGTATACAATTTCATCACTCCTCTGCACAACACATTTCCCTTTTATTTATAACGACATCCACCTTCTTTTTCATAAAATGATTCAAAAATTATGTTCACGCATGTACGAAAAAAATGGTACGAAAGGCTTTATGGTTCTTTGCCCTTTTTCCATTCATTTTTCTCTCCATATCTCCCATCAATTGATAGCGTTGCTGTAGCTGAACAAAAGCGTGCTCAAGCTTTCAGAGGTGAAGTGTGTTTCAAAAGTTGTGAACGAGGCTAGCAATTTTTTCTACCACTATTCAAAATGATTATCAATGAATAGTTCAAGTCAGAAGGATACAATCTTCTCGGAAAGAAGAATTCATACAATTTTTTCAAGTGTTCTGGATTTACTCCACTTGATATCTTCTACGCGATAGCTATTAATTAGGGATTATAAAAGGGTTGCACCATAACACTACTTGCATAAGTTATGGGGAAATGTCTAAAGGTCCTTAACTTCTCCATTCTCTATATTCTTGGAAAATTATTCGTGCAGGGTATTCAATTCTAGGCAAAAAAAATATCAATCAAATAAGAAGTATTCACTTGATAATAAATGGTAGAGAGAAGTGGGATGCCATTCATTGTATTCCATTGCGCAGATATAGGATTCATACTCTACTTGTGCAGATTCTGAAATGGGATATTGCCTTGTAATGATTTCCTAGTGTAGTTTTGCAGAAATAGGTGGAAATGGAAAGAATCATAATCATTCATAATCATACATAATAATAATAATACTAATAATAATAATACTAATAATAATAATAATAATAATAATAATAATAATCAATAATCATATCCAGGTGCAAAAGTAGTTGCTCATATGAACGCTCTTATGTATTTTTTATCCTATTCAATGAATTCAACTAGGACTAGGAGACGCTGGAACTGTGCTCGTGAAACTTGAGTGGAATACGCTCTTTCAATTGAAAAAAAGATTTGAGCTCATCCTCAATGAAAACAACAAAAAAGGCTCAGTACAGCTAGTCAGTTTCCGTCCACTGATAATGAGCAGTGAGAAAGTTAGCTGAACAAAAGTTGGCGTGCTTTTCTCTCGTCCATCTTTTGTATTTACGTATGCAAGTATGAGACTGTGAGCAGGATCAAATGGGAAATTTTGACATTCCAAGAGAATTCAAACAGCGAAAGTCCTTACATCCTCTTGTGCTTGCTTCATTCTTCTTCAGCAATGCGCCAGAATAAGTAGAAACCGGACCTTAACCAATTCTCTGTATTTTTACACAATTTTCTTGTATAATTATCTAGTTTTATAGGAATGCATGTATTCGCCGAGGCTAGACTGGACAATGATAACGTAAACGGACAAAATATAATAAGATTGTATAGTCTGGCTCGGGTTGTTATGTCTTTTGAATTGCACCGGAAACTATGCTTACCTCCTATCCAATTTTCTCTCCAAGTTCTGACTAAGCACTTTTATAATTGCGTAATGTTTGTTTTCACTTGTTTCGCGAGCACCCGTCTGTAACTATATACTTGGTCGTCGTCGTGGTATGAGCGTGTCCTCCCTAAATCTTTAATGACATGGAACATGATAACCAAGTTACTTAAGCAGTATAACATATGAATTTCTTCATTTGGAGAGGAAGAAAAATAAACAAATGTTGGGAAATGTTTGTTGTATAAAGTGCATATACATGAGTATTTTTCACAAATTGAAGTATTATGCTAAATATCAAACTTCCGCATTATTGCAATAGTCACAGAGTCACATCATTCCAGAAAACACCAACGGGAGGATGCGGTCAGACTGACTCTGATTGACGGGGTATTTATTTATTAAATTGGGTTAGAGAGGAAATGAACTCTATTTGTGTCTGGTAATGAAGAATGTGTTCTCTGATTTCATTCTTCTGTCATGGCGGTTGACATATGTATATATGCACACCTGGAATTTTTCTGTTCCTCTTCTGTGAACATGTTTTTTTCCATTAAAGCTTAAAGAAGTGCAATTTACATCTTTTCTGAAAACGTAGATGATAGCTTTTCTTTCACAATTTTGCTCTATTATCACGTGGAAGAGAAGTGCTGACTCATATATTATTCTTGGAAATGATCCAACCATCCAACTCCTCATGCTTTCGTTTCTTTTGTCCACTGTTACTTCGGTTTTGTTCTCTACTGCTTTTCCTATTCCATTTATATACCTTTGCATATCCTCCCTTCCCTCTGTTTCGCCTTTTCTGCGTATCTTCAAGTACTCAGCGTGTTTCTCCTCTTGTTTCGACTTTTGTTCCAACCTTATGATTAGAATACAATTTCCGAGTCGCAACTCATTATCCTCATTAAACATGGCTTACTCGTTATGCCTAACTTTGTGGGTTTTACTTTTACCCTGTCCTCGTCCCATTTCCCTCAATATTTCGATTCTTTCCTTTGCTTTTGCTCAAATTCCTCTGGGAAACGAGTCCAACTTAAAGTGTGTCTATTTGAAGAGACGAAAAGTGGAAATTGGGAACTTTTAGTGGAAATAGGGAATAATGACGTGTATAATTAAATTCAATTGGAATCCTTGTGAGAATGACTATTTCCAATTTATTTTTGGTCATGAACAGCACACCGATCATAAACGAAGGTAATTTAATAAAAACCGTGTAAATAATTGTATCACCACGAGCCACATGACTTATCTCGGAATATTTCAAAATATCCGTCCACGTAATCTCACTGTATTTATCTTTTCCTAATTATTTTTGCACTAGTTTCCTAGAAAAATAGCAGAGGAAATTCTAAAGGTAACACCTTTTCAAAGCCATAATAAAATCTTAATTCAATGTAAAATTCAACAGGGGCTGTGTGACCACGATATTTCTTGAGCTAAAATTTAACCCGTTTTTTTGAGTAAGTGACGTGTCCTCCATTCACCACCATTTCCATAATGCTGTACTCCTGAAAAGTCTTTTTTTTCCTTAGGAAAAAGGGAAATTTTGACGAAAGGAGTGAAAGAGCTATTCATCTATTTCCCTTCCTTCTCGCACCCTTTCCATTTCATTTGCATATGGTTAAACACTATATCGTCTACAGGATTCATGTGAGGTTAGTTGAGCGCCGACATGAAACATTTTAAGTTTACACACCACCACACGCACTCCTTGTACCAGTGTAAAAGGCAAATCTGGCTCTTTATCTTTATCCTCCATCTCCATGTTGAGTATTTCATCAGGTATTTGAATAATCTAGATTTAGATGTAAAATTATTTTAATTTTGCAAACACTATTATAAAGCATAAAATTCCAGAGTTTTTGTGAATTCCCCCATTTTCAGCATGACAAGCCCTTTATTTGCTAACATTTCCATAACTTGTAAGAAATAAAAATTTCAAGTTTTTCCTTACACACAAGTCAAAAATCCTTGTTTGGCAGGTAATCCTACATGAATCATGTACAGCTTGTGGTTGTATTGTATGTATTCTTTAAAGTGGATTTGTAATTGTTGTAAAAAATGTGTATAACTTTCGGCATTATGCATATGCAAATTTGTTTAATCTCCCAAAATGTTGCAAGAGTACACAATAAATCCACAAATGATTAAGTCTCTACAAGTTTATATAACGAGTTGAGCAGTGTGTGTATTCACCTCGCAAGGGGAACATGGTTCCGTGAAATCTATGAATATTTACATACCCTGCATTCAATTCCATCTCCGGAGGCAGTTTTTTCCCCGATTTGTTCTCATATTATTTGATGTTCTTTCCGTGTTCGCTTGAGCACTTGACTGTGTACCTAAAGGACTTGAGAGAAATGCGGGGAGCGAATAATGCAAGAAAATGTTTTCTCTCTTTTACCATTACTCTTTCAGTCGTGTGCCTGCGTGCCTACTACATGTGTACATTGTGAAAGGAGTGAAGAAGGGTGGCTTTCTTAAATTATTCTCAAGGGACTCTATTCAAATCGAGCTTCGAACCATTTTTCTTGGATACTACAGCCATCGTCATTACCCAAAAATTTATCACGCGCACAATGCTCCCTTCTTTTTTTCTTTCGTTTTTCCCATGCCCTTCTATTGAAAGGGGCGTGAAGAGTACTTCATGTAAACTTGGGAATAATGGAGAAATTCTCAATATTTGATTTTTAATGCTTTCTTCTCATCCACAATGTACAAATCACTCCACAATTTCCAAATCCAAACATACACTTAGATACTCACATAAATTTTTGGCTCAAACAACTTGACTTTTTTTATCTAATGCGGCCATAAAACATGTTTGATTTTGTGAGTTGAAAAGGCAGCCTGATTATTTCTTCCGTTAACCATCCCTTATCACTGGAGTCGCCTACCTTCTGTCTTGGTTAATTGAGGTTGCCATGCCATGATTTTTTATGACTTGCCACCGCTAAGATTACAGCCATTCCATTTCTAGAAGGAAAATTTTTGGTTAAAACATTGTATAAAAATAGTATTCTTGGCCCAACTTAAAAGGGTAGAATTTAATGGAAATGTTTTAGATATGGTCTAGTAGCATTCCCCTTTAGCTGTCGTCTCCACCACTTTCTATTTTATTTGCTAAGGTAAATTCATAACTTACAAAGAAGATATATCCACTTCTATTAGAAACATCTGTGAGAATATGAACATTCTTTACAAGTTGAGAAAAGAGATAGCAAATGGAAGCTGGGAAAATATAGCTGTGTTTTTTCTTAAGGACTAAAGTGCCTGTCCCACGTAGCACGTGCATTTCTCCATTCCTGCCATTGTTCCATCGAAGAGCCAACTTTTATTTCAATTCTATTAAACTGGTGAGATCAGAGTGAAACGTTAAAATAAATGGGCAAACTTTTGTCATCTTTTTCGCCTTTGTGCTTCCCTTAAAATGGTTCTCTCCTTCTTGGAGGTTAGTATAATTTTAAATTTATCATATCTCTCGCCCGCTTTCCTTCTCTCTCTCTCGTTGAGAGAATTTGTAGCCAGCAGACACAGAGTATTCTGTATAGAGACGATAAATTTTTCTCCGTGTCAACTCAAGTCAACCCTGCCCCAGGACCGAATGACCTGAAGTAATCGGAGTGAAAGTAATTGTGGAGTATTTCCAACAAGTTTTTAAATAAGCCAGGTCTTGGGCTACATCAGGTATTAAGACGTGTGCAACAGATCACCAAGAAAAAAGTGATTTGGCATATGTGTACCTGCGACTTCAACTCATAAAACACAAATGTTCTCTGAGAAATAAAAAAATGTATGACGCAAACGTGCAGCTTATTTCTCTTGAGCTGTTATTAAGAAATATAGTTATTTTTGAAAGAGCAAATTTTTTAAAAAGAACTCCAAGGGAAGATAAAATATAATGGAATTGCAGTTGCGGGTTTCTGCACCAATGGTGATTGTCAAACTCTCTCAGCATCACAGTACCCTCTAGTCCCAATAACACGAGGTACCAATGAAAAACTTTGCTATTTCCATTCTTCAAATGTCTGCTGGGTAAAGTGCAAAAAATGCATTTCTCTACTTTTCCCCTTTCCTTTAGCCATTTCATTTTTGCACAGTTATAATCCGCAATTCTCCTAACGTAAGTTCTTTTTCCTGCTGACTTTTGTTCGCGAGGAAAAAGTCACTTTGCTCATTCCTCGAGTGGTCGAAATCCACCCCTATTTCATATTCCTTCCAGGTACGCCAATTGTTCTGAAAAAAAGTTGGTACGAGCTACCATATAAATATGAATTGTTACAGAGACAGGCCAATTGTACGCACTGTGCTTTCGACGTGGTATACACTTTATCTTCGAGAGCCTTTCTTCTTAAAGGGCATAAGGTGCAAGGACTTGAGCGGGTGCTAGAAACAGAGATAAGGGAAAGCACCCAACGACAACTCCAAGTCATGGACAAACGGTCTTGTGGAGAAAAATATGAACCGGCGACTAGCTCTCTTTCTCATTCAGGAAAGTAGTGGAGTGTTAAAAAAATATACGTTTGGTCACTACGTACGTATCGCTTTTCCTATGGAAGTAGGTTTTCTTTATCTATACTTCTTTTTCCTCTCGAAACTTCCTACACAAATATGCTTTATGAGAAAGTGCATTAAACATCCACAGGGAGAAGTTGGGTTTGTCTTGGAGAGTTGTAAAATGTGTGTCCCGTTTTTCTTGTCTGTGAAAAAATGGGCAAGTGTCCTCATTTATGTATAGGTAGCTTGTATGAGGGGGACTGTTCATAATATTATGTGATTTTGTGCAAGTGTATGAGGAGAGTTTGAAAAATGTGTGTGTACAACTTCATCCAGTGCCACACACATGGCTGCTGAGCTAGGTACAGGAGGGGTGTATATGTATTTGATATTCTTTCTGGCAGTAAGCTGCTTACTTTTTTCTCAAGCACTCTCTTACTTGTTTAAGTAACTCCTGAGGCAGGACTTATAAGTGGGAAGATGTATGAAGGAATGTGGCAGAGAAAAGAGCTGAGCTGAAGATGAGAGAAAAAGAGTGTGTGTTGTCGTCCTCCTCTTTGCACACACATATACACGGTGATGAAGTGCACAATACGAAATCCTGCTAATCCTCGGTTTTCCCTGCTTGAAAATGTATTTATATGAAGGGAAAGAAGACAGGATGAAAAGAGAGTAGCTTTCGCAACGCTAATAGGCTCAACAGCATTTTCTTCTTGGGAAAATTTCTCCAGCTTCTTTCTCCTCCCCCGACAGGAGAGATTCGTAGAGGAAAAGGCCCCAGACTTGTGCCAGTTGCTAGTGACTGGGTGAGTATGTGATGAGGAAATATGAGGGGCGATAACGGAGATTAATGGAATGCTGATGCTACGGGATCTCCACTAATTCTGTATTGCAAGACGGTTCTGGTCAACCAATTATTCAATGAATGGACCAGCTCTAGTGAAACAGGATGTGGAGTTTGGGGCTATGAGGAGAAACATTAATTACGCACCACTACACACACAAACTAAAATACTTATCGGTCATTAGTGAAATGTGAATGCTTCTACTTGCTGAGTGTCATTTCAGAGAAAGTGGGAATCACAGGCAAGTTAGGAAATCTCGCTGATCAAGTTGAGCAAGAATGATTGTTCATGATTGTTGTTGAGCAGGAAGGTGTGATTCAGGGAGAGGGGTAGATTTGCATATCTTGCAGTTTCTCACAAGGCCCCATTTGTTATAGCACTCTAATCAATAATTTCCTCCTAGTTGCCAGAGTGCAAAATGCTAAATATTCTGAGGATATTCAAAAGGGAACTCAGCTAACTTTTATGATTAGTGTAATTAATAAGTTGAATGTGAGTGTTTCGCCCGGAGAGAAATGGCAAGTTTGTTTACTTGCGAATGTACGAGGATTTACCCTTTTCAGCTTATTATTGGCGTAGACATAAATAAATGAAATTTCATATCTCTCGCATGCCACTCATAATTTAATTATTTTCCTACAAAGGGATCCCTGTATCTTGTCTCTCATTTTGAACAGCCATCAAACCCGTCATGTAATTAGGACTGGCAAAGAAACACAGAGTATACACTTGATAATGGGATGTAGTACATACATACGCCAGTGTCAACATGATCTCTTTGAGACAGCCTGACTTCAGCTCATCATCCAGTTGATGGTAAATCGCAGGGCAGAATTTTTAGTGAACGAGTAGTGAGCAAGTGAATATTTGCAATGTTCATTGAATCCTTTCTGTCAATTGGATAAGGACTAGTCGTTTAAGAGATGACTAGCTGTCGGGCTGCCTTGTCTTGAGTTGAAGTTCTGAAATGACTAAATCCTTTCTAGATATATTGTTGAAGGTTGAGATGGGCATCATTAGTTACAACGTCAGTCACACAAAGAGGAAAAGTGTCGGAGATCCAGTAAATTTCACGGTAGGAGTGTGTACACACACTAAAAACTCTCTATAATTCTACAGACTTTTAGTTCTCAAAATATGCTATCGTCAGTCAGTCAGTCAGTTTGTTCGAGTGGTTCCTTCTCTTCCTAGCATTATATTATCGAAGCCTTTTCCCTTTTGGCAACAGCTGCATCAGGTTGTCTTTCCTTTTCTTGTCGGCTTCCATTCTTCCCAGAGCACCTACTCATTTTCTTTGAGTAGCAGCCATTCATGTCAGCCAAGGCTGTTGACAAGTACACAACAGTTTTGTGCATCATCATCATCATCATCAGGTAGCTGTGTTCCTCACTTAGTTTTCTTCAAGATCCATTTCATTTCCGGACTTTCTCTCTTCTCATTTTCTCAGAGCGTCCTTTTTTCGTGGCGCACTTTCTTCGATTTTTTGTCTCGAGGCTTGTTTCATTTTGAAACTAGTTTCTAGACAAAATCCTGTCTGGATCAGATCTACCAATTCTTCAAATGATTGTGTTTCAAAGAAAAACATCTGCGGATATTGTATCCTCTCAATATGCTTTGAATTCTTTTGTTGGATGCCTCTTATTAAGTACATGTTACAACTCTATTGTGTAAAATTAACCCAAGCATTTTCTAATCTCTATGCGTATCCCTCAAAGTCTTTAGGGAAACTTGAAACGGCACTTCGTTCAAGGATTGAATAGAGTAACACTTTGTAATTTTGATTACACAAAAAATTCCATACTTTCTGCA
Source organism: Sinodicranocentrus sp. ZH6 (assembly GCA_027743935.1). NCBI lineage: Eukaryota > Metazoa > Arthropoda > Collembola > Entomobryomorpha > Entomobryidae > Sinodicranocentrus > Sinodicranocentrus sp. ZH6. The sequence continues at coordinate 14,910 of JAHZNA010004406.1, forward strand.
TGACGGGATACCCTACCTCACGATATTTTTACACTAAGGACCATGCTATTCTTCTTGCATATAAGCTGTTTAATGATAGGAGCGGTTATTGAGTTGAAGACTAACAGAGTAAAAACTTTTCCTATTCTTTTCCAAGATAATGATAGCTAAAGTAAATGTAGACGGGATAATAGTGAGGCAAACAGGAGAAAACAAGAAGTAGACAATATGCTCCTTGCTTATAGCTTCTCCCATATACATATACATATGCCTCTCTTTTTTCCTGAAAATATTCCCGATTTTTTATTCTCTTTCTTTTCCTTCATCTCTCCCCAAAAAAAACCTGAGCAAAGTGATGCGGAAGGAAGGAAGGAAGTAAAAAAGCTTTTTGTATGTATAACCTATTCAACTTTTTTACAATTCTTTTCACAAACCCTTCATGTACGTATAATCATACCATGTGCACATTGAGCTCTGCTCACTTTCTCCCTCTGAAGAAGGAGTGCACTATCCCAAGTCTTTTTTCTTTTGTTGCTTGGTGACTCTCACTCTCACTGAAAGTGGAAAGTCATTGAAAACAGGAGTCAGTCTGTTGCACTTTATGAGTATGTTTCCCTGTCCTTCTCCTGCTCTTCTACTTTTCTTCCTCACTTCTACTTTGTCTCCTTATTTTTTTCCTCCTTGGTATAAGAAAGGAGAGAGAGAGAGAGGGTTAGAAAAGAATAGTCGTTATGAAAAATCCTCAATAAAAATTCCACCAGCTTTTTGTAGAGCATCGCATCAACTTAATGGCTTCCTAGATTGATTTTCCAAAGAGTCATTTTCCACGTTTCACCATTGTATGCAATACCTTTGCGAGAAAAGGGAAGCATGGACCAAAGGCAAGTATAAAAGTGGTGGTGGGTAGACCGAGCGAGTGAGAAACTGAATGAGGCTAACAGGAAAAAAAGTCTAGGACGACGAGAAGTGGGAAGGATGACGACAAACGATGATGTTGATGATGCTATAGGTTTTTGTCTTCAAATAATAGGTAGACAGGCTGATTCTTACTTTACTCATTCCTACCTTCTCGATTTTTCCTTCATTGCATCGCTATCCTAGTCAAGCTTTTGAGAGAAAAGGAGAAAGGAAAAGTATGAGAAAATAGAATGAGATGACTGGGAACGACCAAAATCCATTGTTTGCCATTAACCACCTTTCCGAATAGTCAAGGAGTCATACGTGCTTGGAAGGTATAAGCTGATGCAGTCTCTATTCTCAGAGATGAAAATTCTTTCGTGAAAAAAAATATTTTTTTTCTCTTAGGATATTTTCGACCAGCAGAAGAAAAAAATCTCTTGAGAATCTAGAAGAATATAAACAATTCATGCTGTAAAAAAACTATGCATATGAATTCGTATGTAAATCCTTGGTACATTAGGGGAAAAGCCTTATTTCAGTCAACACTTTGCTAACGGAACGTTTTAAAGATTTTAATATCATCTTTCCATTTTCTCATGTTTGCCATCCCGTTTAATAATTTTCTTGTGATTTTCCTCTTTGAATGCCTTTTTCCCTCGGCGAATGGATTCCAAGTCAGTTGCTTATAGCTCAGATGACTTGAGTTTTGTTAGGTTATTCTGGGAAAGGATTGGATTAAAAATTCCTATCGAGCATTAGAAATACTTAGAACTCACTAAACAAACAGGAAAACATTCTATGAAAAAGAAATTGTGTATACCACCGACTCAGTGGGTTTAGGCTCAACAGCTCAGCTACCTGCATTATATCAATTCTTGATTTATTCACGGTACAAAATTTGTGTAAGATAGAATCTTGCGTGGGTTGTAATTGCTTAAAACTGCTCCACCCAAAGAAAGCATTTGCGCTAAAGTAAGTAGATTATCAGGAACCAGTGTACCTTCTATATGTATATTCCATCAACTATAGAAAATGTGTGGCATAAATGGTGACAATAAACAGAGGAAAATGTTTAACCAAATAAAAAAACCAGCACTGTAAAGTGTTTCCAGCAGCATGCTCGGTTTTTGTTGGTGCCAAGGCAATATTTGTGGCAGCCACCATCCCATAAATTGTTTATGTATTGGCCTTGGCACCCAAAAGAGATGAATATTCCGGTGAGAGTTTAGCGTGCCACTTCTCGAAACGCTTGTGTTGAAATAATTTGTCTCAGAGAATCTTTTGCTGTTGGTTTCAACTTTTGATTCCATTTCAGCAATTCAGCACCATGTGTTGATTTTGTTGTATACTTCAGTTCGCAAGACAACTGGCAAAGTGATGTTTGCTCTTTAGCAGAACAACATCACATTCCAAATGTCATTCACTGCCTGACTTGGCAGAACAAAAAGTATGGGAATTTGTTCTCGAGAAATCCTGCATAAATGATAATGTGGTTTGGGAGAGAGAGACTTTGTATCAACTCTTTAGCTGCATCCCTTCTATCATCCAATCCACTTGCTTACCAGGTTATTTTGCAAACTGAATCAATTTGAGTAGAAGGATGTGATAATGCAGATAATCTAATTTTCCCACTGTTGCTGATTTTCTGCAAAATTGTTTTTATTTGGAGAAATGACTTCTCTAGAATTTCATCTATTTTCCCCCTTTTCCAAAAAAACTGCGCTATAAAATGGGAGCGTTTTGAAGAATGAGTGTTTTGTTGCAAGGACGGAAATCTCTCACGCATTTTTTTCATCTAGTCCATTACTCCGTAAGGGAATACACTTTGTAAAGAAAGGTATATATATGTACATATGACAAAATACATAGCATTGTTTGCCGAGTGTTTTTTCCTTCTTTAGTGTTATATACATCCCTCTACAATCAGGATTTGTTCAAGCTCTTACGGTACAACTTATAAAGATAGAGTATACTTATGTGTATCATAGGAAAAATGAAAACGTCTACTAAAACTTTTTTTCCTCACTCACTTTCTCTCTCGACTTTCCCTCTCGAGAGAGAGGGAAAATGGGAAAAAGAAGAAAAATACTCTTTTAAGTTTATTCCAAACAGGCTAGAAACCCCTTGAAAGCTCCTTCAAGAATTACACAAGTAGCTCCTTGGCATTGAAAAGATTTGTCATGTATATTTTACACCCTTTATAAAAACGTGGATTTCACTCGTGTGTAAAGGGATCACATTTTTCTCTCCGAGGCTCTCTTTTTGATGCATTTCACTTGTGACAAGTGTAGATATTCCTTCTCCAGCTTTCAACATAAGTGGAGAGGATGACTCCATCAGATTTTTCACGGCTAAGAAAACTTGTTTTTAAGTAGGGCCTGAGGCAGGGGCTGATACTCCAACTAGAAAAACCAATTCACTCATTCACCAAGGGGGCTCAAATGATAATTATGTTTATAATGGTATCACCTCAGAGGCAAGACAGCAGTCAAAGTGATTCAGTGACATGAGGATAGTTAATACTCCATTAAAATATTTATGATCCTCTGCAAATTGCTTGGGTGAGGAGCAAGTCTAGATTAAAATAAACCACTTGAAATGTCTTCACCCACTACCTGTTCTGCAAAGTTTCCTTTGCCACAATCCCCCTTACACCAAGGAGAAGGCATTCTACTGGATATAAATTAATTTGAATTGGGTTACCTCTTATTCTCTCTCTCTTTCTCTCTGCCGTTAGTGTTTTTACTCTAAAGTGAAACATATTGTGACTAAATTCTTTTTTTTTGTTTTTTTTTCCTTCCAGGGTTGGCGAAGAAGGAGAGTGGGATACAAGCGGAGGGATAGTGACGGAGAACAATCGAACATCATATCAAGTGAGTGCTATTCCCTTCATCACTGTAAGCTTGGAATAGTACTACTCTTCTCTTCTCAAATAAGGAACAAAAAACTAACTACTTGTCGTTTTTCCTATGTTGTATAGGTTGTTGGACTTCAGCCATTTACCGTGTATAGCTTCCGCGTGGTTGCTGTTAATGCCCTTGGAAGAAGTCCACCAAGCAAAGAGTCGTACTATTTTGTAACTTTACGAGAAGGTAAAAACCCTTCTCTCTTTGCCATTAATCGCTTAAATTATTTTCCCCTCCTGACATCCTCCAAAAAGGTTGATGGTACTATCACCATCCATAAATTTAATTGCCATTGTGTGCGGTTACTCTCAAGCATAGGTGTAGAATTTGAGAATCCTAACATTTTTTTTCTTCTCTTCCTTCACCATTCTAATCTATGTAAATTAATTGCCACCATTAACTCAAATATATAAAGGGAGCTAAAGCTATAAATGGGTTTGGGAGTAAGGAATAAAATTGATTTTTGTGACACTATCCCATTTTAACTAGCCCTATTGGTGTAGTTTTTTTCGGAAACAATACGAATTGCCTTTTGCTCACATGAACGTTTTTTCCTTCGTTTTCTATGCTTTTTTATGTTCTCCCAGCCCGAGTGGAATAAGAAGTAGTGGTAGTTTTTTTAGCTGAACTTTGTTTGCACATTTTAAAAAGGAGAAGAAACGAGTAGTGGACTAAGGACAACTTTACTTAGCTTTACACATGTTACATTCGACTTTTACTGCTTGTTTGCCTCTCTTTCTTTCGACTAGATAGAGTCGGTTCTTATATTAAAGTAGCAAGTTACTCCCACAAGGAATCATCTTGTTTCGTCCTACTTAAATTAAAATGGAACCTTGTTCAGCTTTATTGCAGTAATCTGTTATGAATTCTTTGTGGATAACGTATGGTGCAAGTGAACTCACATAATAGCTTATGTATATGCGAGAATCATTCTATCTCTGTAAGCAACTTTGTGTAACCTACACATTAAAGCAATTCTATACAAGAGTACGTGATTCTTGAACTGGGAACTTATATATCTTTATGTTGTCGAGGAATAGTGGTTGTTGGTTGGTAAAGGGGATAGTTTTTTGTTTGTTTGTATGCCGAGTAAAAGTCCGCACTTGCTTACTTTCTTTGCAAAAGTGATTCTCCAGTAGGAAAACTTGATGTGATTGTGCCCTTCTGGATGGAATTACAGAGTTATAACCAGGCTATTTTGGACTGCACCATATAAAATGTGCATATAACATTCATTAATACTTTTCGCAACTTTTACAAAGCTTGACAACTTAAGTTAACCCTAAAGTTTTGGCGTGCAAACTCTCTTCTCTCCAGCTTATATTCCCTGGATCATTCATACAATATGGAGACAACATAACGGTCATGTCATAGGTACTGGAGGAGAGTCTGCAGAGAAAATATTATTGTAGGAAAAATCCACACATTTAGGATGTAGCTTATAAAGTCAACATGCATAATAGATGTAGACATATAGATTATAATATTATTATATGGGAGAAGCGGATGTGCAAATTTCTAGTCCGGTAATAAATGCTCGGAGCACTGTCAACTGTGCATACTCCTTCCTCTCTAATGCCATCCACGACACACAATCCAAAGGACAACTAGTTTTTCTTTTTGGACAAGCACAACTTTTAAAATTGCTCCTGTGTTTCCATGTGTTTGTGCCTCGGAACTGGTGCCCTCACCGCTTAAGACAAAATAGAGGAGGGAAAATGTTATCATATTTATATCCTCAAAGTTGCAATATCACAAGAGGGGTTACTCGTCTTACTTAACTCGTAAGTTGTTACCACTTGACAAAGGTTCTTAAAGGAAGAGAAGCAAGGATATATATACATATATTTTTAGACGGAGGGCAATATAAACTCATTTACTTCTCCTCGCCTTTCTCTCACCCTCTCCAGAACTCTCGTTTTTTCTTCCTTTTTTCTTTATGTATATGTTTTTATGAAAAGAGCGTAATAGAACGTGGTATGTGTACCGTGGCTCTGTGTGAGTGCAACTAATAAAGTGGCCCGGATTTCTGGCTTCTCTATAAATCTAATGGAGGCAGGCTTCTCCAGCTAGTAGTAGCAAATTACTAGAGAAAATATTACGACAGCTCTAACTTTTTGCTTTATCCTGACTCCTCACGCTGAAAAGAGAGTGGGGAAAAGGGAAGAAAAGGATAAACTCCTTTTTAGTCGTTTGTGATCATTGTGATGTATGCACATGAGACTCATTGCAATAATATATGGAATAACAGATGGTTGACAGCGTTGCGGTTTCAGCTAGAGCTAACGCACATGGATACTCAGTTGGAAGGAAAATACGCTGAAATAAAATGTGCGGTTGACTTTGGTGTGTATGAAGCTCATATCATTTTCCTTCCTTCCGCTCAAACGATCTCGTCGCGCTAGTTTAAAAAGAAACATACTGATAAAGTATGAGCCCTGAATTCTTTACACAAGGAGATGCAGGTATAGCTGCTAATTTTATCGCTGGTGTACTTCTCCAACTCACAGTTCCCAGAGTATTTTTCATGTGGTTAGAATCCACCAACTGACGCGTGATGAACATTCCTCGGGAATTGCAAATCCCGCCACAGCTCTTGATTACTACAAATAGAAATGACGAATACTCGAGAAATGCACTACCCTTGCATGAGAAAAGGGGAGAGAGATATTTTCCAAGAAAATTCAATTCCTTTCATGCTCTCTCAAAAAGCTACCTGGAAACTATTTATTCCACAATTTGGTTTTCATATTTTAAGCAAACACAAAATAACTTTAGCTTCCATTTACCATTTTCTTCCACAGACGTGTAAAAAAATCCTTCTTGGTAGGATTATCTGATTGATGGTAAGAATGTATTTTGGGAGAGAGAAGAAATAAGAGAAAAAAGAGGATCCATTCAAAAGAAACAACAGTAGACAGAAGCTATACGGGATGAAAACCATTACAATGAAATGTTGCTCCTGTTCTTCCCCTAGTCGTGTCGTACTTCTTCTTGCCACATCACTTATTCTACAGAAGTGTAAACCATACTAAAGTTTTTTTTATTCTTTTCCAGTTTGTACATCCAATACCTCTTGTTCTGTGCTGAGTGAGTCTAGTCATTAGTCATCTCGTACAGCTCATAGGTTATTCGAAAAGATGACAGCCATTTTCAACACTCTCATTTGTCATTGTTGTTGTGGATAGAACAAATCAAGGAGTTATTCTTAGCTTCCTTGGATTTTTTTCTACTTCCTTTTCTTCCGTCTTCTTTTGAATCTTCCGATTCTCTGGAAAAAACGTCTTTGTTCAAGAAAAAGTTGTATTCACAAATGTACCTGGAGATTGGACGGATTAAACTGTGTCACACTTCCATCTGTCATTTTAAGCTAACAAGTCGGAATGGCTCACATCAAAGGAAGAAAAACTAGCATTGGTTGAGCTGATGAACCGTCTTTATTTCATTCTCCTTATTTCCTCACCCAATCTCGCCTTCTTCGTATGGAAAGAATTGCCAGGGCGGATTACAAGTGTAAACATAGGAAATCCGCATAATCCATCCCTGGTATCAGAATCCTGACGTAATGGGGAAAGCCTGAGAAAAAGACTTTGAGAGAGCTTTTTAATCATTGCAATAGTTTGAATGAAACTTCCGAATCCATGGGATATTTCATTGTATCATATTTGGAGCATTGATCCCAGTTTCGTGGTAGTAGGGGTGTTTGGAAATTAATAATAATAATCTAGAGCATGGCATAGGCTAACCAACATTTTCCGGCATTCCTCACATTGTTTTGGAAATATCTTTCTCTCTCACCAAATTTTGACCTATAAGGAGGAAAACAATTTAAAGACTTTGTTTATATAGCAAAGACATATACACCAATTAAAAGCGTCTGCTAGCAATAAGTTTTTCGGTTTGTATAATTAAGCAAAAAAAAGTAATCAGCCAGTAGAAGTAAAATATGGAAATGTGTGTATGTGTGTGTACTGTGTACGCATATCAGGAAAAGGAAGCGTGCCACCAAGTTGCGTGTATTTTTCTCTAATAATAATAATAACCGGCCGGACACGATCTTCAAGTTGCTGATGTTTTTGCCATCCCTTTATATAGGAAAACGTAGTGGACTTGTTATACATGTTTGGGAACATAATGAAAGAAATATAATGGATGAGGAACAAAAGGAGAAGAAGTTATGGAAACTGAATACATATGTGGCGATGATGGTGGGTTTGAAACCGGATTCTACTTAATGAAATGAGTTTCTCTCTCTCTCCTTCTCTTGTAGTAGTCGTTCTTCTTTTTGATTCTCGAACCAAACATGCTGCACGTATATTTATTGGAGAAATAAGCGAGAAAACTGGAGAGAGATGGTTTCCGAATATGATACAGATATTTATACAAGGTCTCGACTAAACAATGAGTTTTTGCGGCTAGCTTGTGGCATCTCATTGTCTCGCTGGTGAGTTCATTTCTCTCTTTTGCAACTACTACGAGTTTTGCTAGATTCTTTGTTTTCTTCTCTTTTGTCATAAGTTTCGTTGTCATACTATTACTGTTGTTGACAGAAGAAGTGTAGTAGTAGTTATGGAAGTACTGCTACCACTTCTAACCTTTATATCATATTATTATATAAGGAAGCGAGCGAATGCCTTTCTCTATGGGCTCTCTCCTCTATAATCAGTTTTTGTCCCAAAGAGAGATATATAAGTACACAAGTGAAACTTGGAAGTCTTTTCTTTCAAATGGATTATGGGATTCCTGCTAGTAGTCTTTTCATTTCATCATGTACACACAAACCTATATCCTTGCTGTACTCCTTTCACGAACGCCACCATGTGATATTTTTGTCCGTTGTGTTTGGAGTGAATGAGGAGAGCATTGTTGTCGTTGATTTGTGGGTACAACATTTGAAGAATTACAATATATATCTGAAGACTAGTACTACTTTTTTGTTTCTCTTTCTTTCATTCATTTATTTCTCTTGAGGCACTTTCCCTTTCTTTTCTCTCTCCGTCTCTCTCTACTTGTGTTGAAAGGAGGAAAAAAGCACTTCAAGTATTATATCATGCGGCAACAACTTCACTACACGCAATATCCACATGAATCCATTGTAGGTCACTAGTACCCATTTCTTTTGTTTCTCTTGTGTGGTTAGGGAATCGACAGGATTTTACCTTTCACCACTACCAACTTTCTGATGCATCAAATAATATCTTGCCAAAAAATAATAATATGCTTTTTGCATACACCATATGACCATATTAAGGGCATAGTGGTTTGTAATAGTCGAAAAAAATTCTGATCTTACATACATAATATTCTTTTTGTTTTCTCCATTTTTTTATCTCTTGCATGTAGTCCAGTGTTGAGCAGCTAGTTTTTGTTGAATATCCTAAAGATATATTGGATTGTACAAGTCAGCTCGAATGATTTATGCGTCTGAAAAAACTTGTATTGCTGCACTGTTGACCAACATTAATTCTCTCTACTTGACAATGTTATACCTTTCTTGCTAACAAGCTTGTTTGTGTTCTTCCCGAATATATTTATTCTTAAAGTGCAGCGCAGCTCTTGTTTTCATAAAAGGAATTACCCTTCCCCCTCTAAACTCATGGTAATAATATGAATTCAATTTAGTTTGGATTTTAGTCAACTACTTTAGTCGCTCGATCACTGCTTATTACCATTGAGATTTCATTACGCTCGAGTAAAGAGTCCTTAAAGTGGGAGCTTTTTTGGACTAAATTCAAATCGTCTCGAGACGATTATTACGGAAGGAATAAGAGGGAATGATGAATATTACAGGAATATTAAGAAGGGAAAGTAAAGATTTGAGAGTATAAATGCTCTCCGCCGTAACATCATCACCGAGAAAATTATACTGTTTTCCCCACTACTAAAGATACCGAGGTTAAGTGGCAACTTTGGAAACAGCATGTGGGGTGATTAAATGTACAGCATTAGAAGAAGTATTCATGAACTGGTTAGAAAAGTCGGTGTGGTGTGGGAAGCTCCTTAAATTCCGTTTAATTTGAAGAAGTGTGAGAACATGAGGGAAATAATAATTTGAATACATCTTTGGTTAATTATAGGCTTAAGAATTAGCTGGTTACTTTGAGCACGGAGGGAGCAGGGAAGCTACTTTCTCGTAAGTTGCAGAGAAAATACCTCTACAAACTAATATGCATTTATGTTTGTGAAACAAAGCTCAATCCTATGGCTCGTTGCTTATGTGCTATGCAAAATCTCCACAGAGTCGACCTCCCACATACAATGGACTCTGAACAAAATAGGATGCATTTGGGGAGTGTTGACTAGTACAACTTGGAGACTAGAAACGAAAAAAAATTCTATAAATATATCTGGATTCGGGATGGTGGTACTGTGATGACGGTAAAATTGGAGTGTTCATACCTTTCCTTATGAATATTTTTTCCTTTTTCTCTTATGAACACAAGTATAGTTGATATGAATAATATGGGAAAAGAGGAGAGTAAACTCAGTGTTAAATGCGGAGGTCCCTGGCTTATGAAAATAATGAAGGGAGACCGTCATAATAGTGGCCGGCTTAGGGAATTAAAGTGTTTCGAACTCGCAGCTCTTGGTAATTACAGTTTCCAGAGGGAAGAGTGTGCACGCGTGTGTATAAGAGTGCTTGTGTGTGAGAAGAAGGGTGAGAGAGAGACTCTTGGAGCGGAGTTGAATAGCAGCTAGTTAAATTAGGATTAATTTAGTAGCACATTTGTCGCTTGGTTGGTGTTTATGAAGGGAATGGAATGAGACAAAGTGAGCAGGGTACACAAGTCGAGGAGCCGCGGGCAAAGCAGAATGTATAATATACCTATACTCTCCATCTCCCTCTCTCCCTGTGTAATATTTTCCTAGGTACGGCTTGCAAAGCAATCAACAGAGAAGATGAGAACAGACGAATGGAAATAATGGAAAGAGATATTTGTCGACTATTTTCCCCCATTTTTGGTATACATATACCCACTCTTATCCTGGCTTTCACCACGCTTGATAATTTCCCCACTGTCTGGATATTACACGCTAAAAGAGATACGAAATTGTTTGTGTATGATTTTTTTTCAAGAGGCTGTATCGTGGTCCAAGTCTTTTACAGAGAAGTTTACAGCGTCATTAGCAATGTTTACTGTGGAAGCAAAGCGAAAATACAATACAACAGGAAAGGGCTGTTGTTTGGTTGAGAAGGCTTGAAAAACAAGCTTCAGAAATTCCTTGTCTAGTTTCAATATGCCTATCTAGAGTTAACCCTGTGCAATTATATTTTATGCAAAGGTAGCCCCCTTCCTGGAAAGCGACTGGTACAGATAATGGTGCAACTCTGCACAATAATAGTTTCTCACAACTCGCGCATTTTGCATGTGCCACCAGTTTTACTATCGCTTAACATACTTCCTCTCTCCCCTTTTCTATAGACACGCGAGGAGGTTCTGATGTGAAATTAATAATCTGCGGAATAGCCGCTAATATACATTAGCATATCGTGAAACAAGAAGGATACTTGTACATGCATCAATGACATTACCGAATAATTAATGAGGATGATACCTTACTGAATGTGCATGTTTGGAGGAACAGAGAGAGAGAGGGCTAGTTTTCATCCCGTTGACATACTACTGGACTCTTCGATCTTGTATTTAATTGAATAATGATGAGTGGCTGTTTCCTGAGGAGAAAGAGGTATTCTTGTCGTAATGACGTTTTTAATTTTCCTCTTTTAGTGTTTTCGTCGCATACACTTGATTTCCGTGCAATGAAGCCATTTAGGGCTATTGCGAAGGGAATAAATAGTGTTATAAAGTTGAATTATAAATATCCCAGAGTAGAGGGTACTATGTGGGCTATATTATTGTAAATGTATGGAGAAAGAGCGTGGGCTGTAGCCAGAGTAAAATTTATGTTCCCTTCCCATTGTATGTGCTATTGTTCATTGTGAATAAGTCATTGGCTGTAAAAAGGTTAATTCCTTTTAAAAATGAATATTCTTACGTTGTCCCAGAGTCATTGTTTTACCAGTAAGTGTGCTATTGTGCCTTTTATGCAGCTTATTTAATATTCTAAAATTACAGAAGCATGTAACTGCACCTTAATGTAGCGCTTGGTGATGCTTCTACTTATTCGTTCCATTTAAAGTCGTACTACAATCCTTGTACATTTTATTTATATAAATCTAACGACATCTGCGAAAGCGTACCACGGAGGAAACTTGAGTTTTATACGTCAATCACATGGAATGGATGAAAACCAGGGTGGCACGTCATAAAAAGCTATAAAACTCGAAAGATGATTTTGTTTTTAAGCGCTTGTTGTATAGGTATATAATTTTTTTCTCACTGTTTTCTGTACTTATCCACTTTGGGGGTATGAAAAGGAGGGAAACATATTTGTGACAACTCAATATATTAAATGATTTGAAAAGATGGGTTGTAAATGATGGAGGAGGGATTTAAAGTTGAATAGCTTGATAACAAGAAGTGCAAATGGTTTGACATTGACAGTTCCTGATGGGAAGCCGACAATAACAGCAGCCCAGAATGCCAGTTCCACGTCAATTCGATTGGCATGGAGACCTCCCACGAGACATTCCCTTCATGGAGAATTTTTGGGATATCGCTTGGCGTTCCGACCTCGTGACAAAGGACCTGACTCAATCCAAGAGATATACATCAGGGATCCGAACATTGAGGTATAGTTTCCAATCTATAAATATAATTTATCCTTTTTTTCATCTCTTTTTTCTACTATTTCGCTCTGTCCATTTTCTTCACTCTTTTTTAGCGGATGTTATATATCGTGTCTGGTTCACCTATATAAATTGTGTAAATCTATTAGTGCCATGAGCTTCCTATTACGATAATACTTTTCACAGTTCAAAACATGCAGTTCCTTTTGTACGACTCGTATTACAAAATCAGATGGTGAATGTGTTTTTTTTATAAACATGGCAAAGGGATTTTGAAAGCAGAAGGAAAGGTCCATCAAGTGATTAAAGACCAGTTAAGAACAACTTTAATCCGCGATAAATTACGGCGAGGTTGGTAGCAACAATTTACAGCGGAAAATGGACTCCGTTTTTTTATACGTATTTCCTCTTTTTTAGTTGTTTACTGGTGTTGGATACAGTGCTACTGTGGAATATACATATATGTATGTATTTAGCGGTGGAAATAGGATATTTGTTCCAAAACCCACCATACATATGTTGTAGTAATTCCGTTTTTCTGTAATAAAACGTAATTGGCATCATTTATGATCATCATAGAGCTTTATGGCGACATTTCAGCCTTTTCATCTGCTACACAACTGCCAACACGAGATTGATGTGTATTAGTTGACCATTAGACGATTTCAGTTAATTTTATGAGGGAGCACCCTTTTTTAATAAAGCGATTTTTTTTCTATTTCCTACATTACAGAGTTATACGATCCAGCATCTACAAACGTTCACTCAATACCTTGTATCCTTGCAAGTTTTCAATCCGGAAGGACTCGGACCTCCAACTACTGTCGCTGTTATAACGGACGAAGGAGGTAAGAAATGAAATTTAAGCATTTTTTCTTCATCACTAAATCAAGTCGTCACAATCAATTGTTAAGTTAGATTTAATTTTCTATAACGCTCACCTTGTTATAATCAGTCAAGCATATGGCGCTTGAGAGAATTGAAAGAAATGTAAAAAACGACATCATAAATTCGAAAAAAGAATCCTAACGATTAGCATTATATTCAAATTAGCTAATTTACATCTCCCATTTATCTCAAAGCTTTAGAAAAATGCACCTGTACAAAAAACGACTTCCATAGGGAATCCCATGTGTAGCCCAACTTACCAAAGAAATATCACTCCCATCAGCATTTCCCGTTATTCCTTGTCTAAATGACTTGGGACAAAATTACGGTTATGCAACATCTTGCCGACATCATAATTATGGAAGAGGGAGAAAATCCGCTACTTTATGATGATTCTTACATTGTATATGTCTTTTGGGACCAGCGGAGAGAAAAATTCCGTGTGTCCCTTTTCCTAATATATTTTGGGAATGGAGTTGGCTGGCATTTTAAAAAATGAACTTCTCGTTAGCTCGTGTGTAGCTGGCAAGATAATGACAAAGGTAATATTCCTAAGTTAGGGCATTTTTTTCATTTTCTACTTCACCCTCTCTCCAGTTTTTTTCTTCTTATTCTTGCAACGTTACTCCACACACACCCGCTGTACGCATTCATGTGCAGCATAGCTTGGAAGTATTGCTCGTGGTCTCTTTCCGTTATCTGTATCTACTTGTGCAAGAAAGATACGAAGAGAGTTAAGTAAAGTCTTTGAAATCGTTATCTTCACAACTTGCTTCCTTCATCATCCTCATCTCCCAATGCACTTCTCACTCTTTTGCATCCTGCCAACTTTCCAGTGCCCGTAGCTTTGCCCCGCTTTTTATTTCACGACGATACATTAAAAAATGCATACCAATGTACGTACCGATGTGTGTGGGGGAATATGGGTGTTGTAAAAAAGGAATTTATGAGGGCCACAGCAGTAAAAATGAGTTTTGCTAATCTAACTCACATGTTTAACCCTGAAGTGAGTAGAAGATATGGAGTAAAAGTTTTGTCAAACTTTTTACATAACGAAGATAGTAAATGTTAAGTAGTGGAGGTATCTTGGGGGATGCTTTGTAAAGCTAATTTTGCATGACATTCCCAATATGTCAATCATTACGTGATAATACTCAGAACATTCCCTTTCCTCAATTTACATATGCATACACAGCATGACAAGAACTTTTTCCCAGGCCGAGAACTTACTTGTATACAAAATTGAATGTTTAATTGATTAGAGGAAATATTCCCAACTATTGAGCGTATTCAGGGATAAATTGAATTTCCTCATTTGACTGCAGATTTAGCCAAGAATTGATGTGATTTCAAGTTGAGAGGTAGGGAATCTCGTAAAAAGCGTCAAAAAGTGTAAGTGGTCTGGTATCTTGAGTGTAAGACTTTTTTCAAGATTTTCTAACATGGGGCATGGCAAAAGTACAAGAAGTTGGGATTTCGGGATCACATGAAACCATTGAAATTCAGTCAGCATTCAATTCAGTAATATATTAGACAGATTCCTCCACTCTCAGTTGTGACTTTTGGAATCTCCGACTTGTAACTCTAACCAGATTTGATTGTAAGCGGAGTTTTATTTGCCACAATTTCACAAGTCCTCCCTCCTTTTGTACTCTTTACTCAGTTCACCCATCTATCTGATGGGATGACAATAGTAAAAAAACATGTGTGTATGTGAATCTGTGTGGGAATGTACTTCTTGCCCACATTACATTCCACCATAGCAGAGGCATAATAATATATCCCGTAAAAAATTTGGGTACCTGTGTGTATCCCCTTTTAAACGGAATGTAGGATGGAGGAAGAGTTCTAAAAAGCTAGAATCGATTACTCTGTAAGGAACTTTAACTATATCAGATTCATGGAGAGACAACTTACTTTCCAGGAAGGTTGACTTATTCCCTGAGTCTCAATAAATCACTCAAAAAAAACCTCGTGTGCCTTGCCTTGGATTTCTGAAAAGTCGTTTCCTCCACCACGACCATAGTTTTGTGCAGTCGTGGTGGTATGTAGAAAGAAGGAGAGAGGACCTGTTTTAAAAAGCGACTACAACTGAATACTATCATGTTTCTTTACTCTTCTGGGCTGAATCTTACTTCCACTTAGTCCTTACGATTCCTCAGGGCAATGGAATCGTTTTTAAAACAACGATAAATGTGCACTTTTACCAAGGTTGAAATGCATCTCTTTTCCCTTTGAGATTTGTAACAGCTTCCACTCGTTCTCACCAAAAGGATAAAAAAACTCTGGTCTTATACCCCTTTATCCTTTTTAGTGATATATAGTGGTCGACTATGAAAGGAGAAAGGAGACTCGTTTTTTAGCTCATCGGGAAAAACCTTAAAAGAATTATACATGTATATCATCCTTCAAAGTAAGACTTGTTTAAGTAGGCTGTAATAACGAGAGAGAAAATGCACTTTGATACGATTCTATACATTTCCCACTTTTTATTACGCGTGGCTCCAGATGTAGGCGAGGATGCAAGTAATAAAGATACGCGTTTAGTGTTTACTCTAAGCATTTTAGCTTCCTCCGGTCTTTCCATCAACATTTGTGAATTTGTGATGAGAGAATTGCAAGTCCATTTTACTTCTTTTGATGTAAATTTATCTATCTACCCAAGTCTTGTGTAATCTCTCTGAGATATATTATGTTTGGCGATTACACTTTTATTCAATGAAATAAAAAGGGAAAAGTATAAATTTATATTTAATCAATACAGATTTCGTTGATCAGCTTAAAAATTTCATTAAAAATAAACATTTTCCTTGGAGCTGTACCAATGCTATGTGGTGTTTTGATTAAAAACATTCAGTGAAAAACTACATTCTCATTTTATTTGAGCAGATTTGAGCAACGTATTTGCACAAAATATGATTCATTCAATGCTTTAAAAAGTTCTGCTTTGCACTTAATGCCTTTTTGAAATATCATCAAGTGTAGTTACAACCTGGTTTATTACCCACTCGAGGCATTAATAATTCTCATTTTGACGTTTTCCACTTTGATATTAGTTTTTTCGTGAAAAAAAGTGTTAAGAGAGATTTAAGTAGGAATTCTTAGTATTTTCTCCGGGTTTTTGGTCTCCAGATGGCAAAGAAGAAATGAGAGCATGCTACATGCATTCACATTTCACCTATTCAGATAACAAGCATTAGGCATGTGATTAGTTTCAAATTAGCCTTAGCCTCGCGAATGTAAATATAAGGAGGGGTTGGAACTTGCTACACGTTTCAAAACAGTATTTTCTCCTTCACCCTTTTTCCTACCTGCGTGCAGATAAGGGAAAGTTTTGAGCCAGGGTGAACGCGCGACAAGAATGAAGAGAGCACGTTAAAAAGTGATGGTATAATGTTGCAAATTCATCCGTAGGCGTTTGTGCTCCCTCCTTTTTGGAAGGCTGGAGCGAGGAAGAATATATGTAATACTTGGTTAGGTGAAGGGAACTTTTTTCTGGTGGAAAAGTGCTATTTTATCTCATTACTTTGCATTAGATTACATTACTCAGCCACTCAGTGGAAGTTACCTTAGTCAGCCCGAGTTACTTTATTATGGGAAGCAATCATCTCATCCCCGCTTTCCCCTCTTCTACTATATATTACCCATCTACGAGGAGAGGAGAAGGGCTGCTTTCTTTCATGTAATTTGATGTTTTTTATCTGCCCACTTTTTTCAAACTGTCGTATGAAGTTTCAGTTTCGTTTTGGCATGCATTGTTAAGAAATGAACCTAGTTTCTCCCCCGTTTTCGCTGCTCCAGGTGGAGGTGCCTCCTTTCTCTCGAGTACCAAGAGGAGCCATGTTGCAGGCTACTTTATGTTCTTTAAAACGACCATTTTGTGATAAGGAAACGACGACTGAGCGCAGTAAATGTTGCAGACAGCAGCATCTTTCAAGACACCTAGCTCCACCATTAGCATGATATGCTGCGTAATGTTACATCTTTTATATCTTCCAGGGTGCGTATGCTTTTGTGGCTTTCTTCAACCACCACACCAGTTTCTCTTTCTCCAGCATACATATATTTATATAATCTAGTGTTCCAAAAACTACGAACCCAGTGGTGGCTAACATTTTTGTGGCTGGTATTAGGAACCACTCTAAAAAATTTCAAGAATGTGCATTACTTATCTCACTTGCTAAAGTTGATGTGTAGGCATGTTTGCTAGAGAAACCAACCGTGACGCATTTTTCTTACATATACTTTCCCCTCCACTACTGGCCCATATATCCTTGGGAACAGGAAAAATTACTCGGAAAATCAATGGGAGTGGTTGGTTGTATGAAGATATGAAGGAAAAAGGATTTCTATCCCCCACTTTATGCACTTGACTATTTCCCACTAGTGCTTCTAGTGCCCACACAGAAAAGAGGACAATTAAGTGTCACCACTATCCATTATTTTATGGCTTACACTGTAGTAAAAACCAAAGTTGATTCTTGATAAATCCTTTGCCTATTTATTACGTGTGCGAGCATTCATTATGGGAGTTTTCAAACTCTAGCTGGTTTTTGTCCAACTGTGAAACCTAGTTACTTCACCACACGACCCAAAAATGCAGATAAGGTTGACAATATTCTCAATTCTAGGATGTACAGCACCACCATAATATCATCCTTGAATGTTGGAGTGGAATTTGAGATGCTCCAATTTTATTTGGAATGTTGTTGAAGGAATGCCAAGAATGAAGCAAGAGACACGAAGCGAGTGAGAAGGTAACTACTTCAAAAGTTTGAAACTATGTGAAAAGGATTCCGAGAGGGATCGCTAGGTGTCTCTGGTCCCTTTCTGTAGTGAGGCTTGGCAAGTTTTAAATGTTACCGTAGTAACTGATGAACTGATGCTCTTGATTCAGTTCATCTCTTGAAATGATTCTCCGAAGTATGCACTCATTCATCGGCATAATGCAATACTATTCTTTCTCGCTTATTCAGATCTCTGAAAATGACACGGTTGCACAACAACCTCATTGACAACTTTTTAATACAAAGAAGAGAACTCATTGCGTGAGTATAGTAATGATAATGAAAGGTAATTAAACATGAAATACACGAATTTATCACTGATTGAGAGGCAAAAAAATCTTTATTGTAATGTAACATTGATGAAGGTTATAAAGAAGAAACCGTTATTCTTGTTAGACTCTCATGATTTTCGTAACACAGATAAAGAATTGTGGAAAGAGGCAAGATATATTCTGTGAACGCCTTAATAATAATAATAATAATCCCAACTTTTAACTAATCTTTTCTCTTTGTGTGGAAGGCTTATAAAAATGTATTCATTTATCGTGTATATTTCAACAAGTACCTCCTCCAAAGGGAAATTCTCTCGTGACAGTTGTTGCAAATTTGGTTCTATATACTTGAATTTAAAGTTTTAAACACATGATTTTCAAGAGAATCCCTTCATGACCTGACATTATCAGTATCTAAGTAGGTATCCTAATTGGATGGACTCAAACCTTACCAATCTTGTTTCATTTTTAGGGAATGCTTTTTTAAGAAATGAATAGGTCCAAAGTGGAGCAGAGTGTAAAAGGGGAAACTTGTTTTTTTCTCTTACTTACCCCTCATCTAATCTCTCTCCTTTTAACCTTTTGCTGATAACAGTAAACAACTCTTCTCACTTCTTTACCGGCTTTCATGTATGTTTCCTGGAATTTAAATTCTTATTCGAATAGAAAACTATGTATAAAACTATAAACCTACCACAGCTGTGCACAGAAGCCCTTTCGTATATGAGATGCGTGCAAATAATTATAAGTGTAAAGCTTTTAAACTGTTGTTATGGGTCTCTCACTTGTTGATTTTTTTTGACCAAGGAAATCGTTTTGTCTGGGTTATCGAAAACTTGTTGTTTCTCAATTCATCGCTCAATGGCCTAAATAATTCTAGGAAAAGGATTCATATATTCTTTTGTTTTTTAAAAAAAGATTGTGACCGAGTGGAAATGCCAGATTAAAGGTTTTCATGCAAAGGTTTCACAACGCCTTAGAAAAATCATAGCGTCATGTGTTGAAGTTGAACAAAGAACTATTTCTTACATTTCCGTTTGCCTCTCCCTTTCGCACATTTTATGGATACACACACACACTCTCTCTCTCTCTCTTTAGTTTCGTCGGCAAGTTCAGGTTTTATGAGTGTAATCACGCCCTGTCCTACGCATTGGATTCGATCCATTTCCCAAGTACTTCTACACAAAAGAGGTGCTCCATTTGAATTCGTTCATCTGCTCACTTCACTCTTTGGCTCTGCTATCCTTCTCATTTCCATTCAAGCTCGCTAATACTTTGCTGCAGCTGCTGTAGAATCTAGAGCCTAGAGCATTGTCGTGGGTGTATAACAAGGATATGATCATGATGAGATGCGGCTTGTTTGTACAGAAAAGGAAAAAAGAGTTTTGGAAAGGAACGGCATCGTTCAAGACGGGAGTCGTCGTCGTCGGATGTGAGAATGCACTCTTCCCAAGAAAAAAAAAGTGTGTAGTAGAGCCATTTTGAATGCAGCTTTAGGCTTAAACTAAAGCCTCTTTCTTTTTTTCAACTTAAAAGTTGTATAGTAATCTGCCAGCCAGCAGACACATGTTTATTCTCTCTCGGAGCTTTGTGGTGCATTTTGAAAAGAGTAAAACTCAAAAGTTAGGATGATCCTCCCTGCCGATGATGAGGAGTATGAATGATCATTGATTTTATTTTGGTAGGGAAATGTTTACTATATAACTGTTTTTCTGAGTGAGTGCAATATGCGAGTCATTTTCCTCTTCACAACGATGTACATGTCCATGTGTGTGATCACCACTTGGGTTTGACTGGTTCTATGTCAGATTTAATGAGAACCAGAAGACCTCACAAATACATACAAGTAGCAATCTAGACTAACATTTTTGGAAGGGATTAAAAAAGGTAAATATGGTGAGTTGAATGAAACTAGTTTTTGTCAGCATTTCCTTACATGTCTGTGAATGTGTGTGGGGACTCTTGAAGGAAACAGTACAAGTTCACTCACTCTCTTGTAACTAAAACTTTAGCAAAATGAAGACTACTCTCCTTAAAGTCTTTTATGGCTTTTATGTAAATCTATTACAAAATAGTTTACGAGAGAAGCATCCATTGGGATCTGAAATTAAAGTGACTTATGCAAACTCTGCTAGTGTGATTACAAATTAGTAACCACTCATCTACAGCAATTATTGGTAATTATGATATGCCTCCATAGTCACATAAAAATGGTGATTAATAGGTCACTAGTACCTTTCCTTACACCCTGTATTGATTGCTTATTAACAAGCTTACATAGTTATGCATAAAATTGCATCATGTGAATGCATCTCAGAATTTTCTCAATCCAAAGAGTTCCCTTTGAAAATCTAAAATCATAATTCATCACAATGAAAGTTGCCTAGAGAATTGTAATTTTCTATATAAGAGCGTGAGCGGAACAAGTAATAAATGTAGTGATTCACATGGATTTAACTACACAACTCTTTGCCAGCTCAACTATAGCATGTGTTGCTAAAGTTATTACCACTAGGAAAACACACTTTTTTCATGAGGTGATGGAGGATTATACTTTCCTTAAAAAGAAGACTTGAAAATTATGTACCTAGTTGTTTTCTCACACGCCAACCCATTTTTACTATGTATATATTGTCCATTCTCATATATTATTTTTATGGAGTTGGTAGCACTCATAGCACGTGAAAATGTGAAAATAATTTGAATATCTCATAATCAACAATCAATACTTACATATGGTTTGCGGGTAGTTCTCACAATGTGAATTATTCGACGATGTGAACGGTTTCCACTGTAATTTCCAATAGTTGACTCATTATTCAAAGCCTTCGAGGCTTTAAAATATTATAACCGGAAGTATTTACTCCTCTCAGTATTCCCTGCTCTGGCTAGCAATAGTTTATATTATGGATTTGATTATGGTATATGATTTTTGACATGCAAACTCACCAGAGCCGTAACAAAAGAATCACACAAAATAGGAAAAAAATACAATGATATTTTAATACGCCAAGTGCATCGGAACAAGGGAAACATGAGCAGCTCTACTACACAAAGACAAATTGCATAATTGCTGTTTGCCACATGTGCAACTAAATGAGTGCACACCACAAATTCCATATAAAAGCATCATTTTTCATACATTTAGTAGATATTTTACGTGTAAGTACGACCATTATCTGTAAATCTCCCCTCTATCGCTTATCACTTTTATTACGTTTACTTAAATCAGTTATATGTTTCAAACACGTTGTACATGAGTAGTCAGATTGTAAATGTGTGTAGATGTTATTATTATACACACACTAGCAGAGAGAGAAAACTGTAGCGCACACTTTTTTCTTCTGTTGAGCACAGTATGATTTAAACAGTGCTCCATATAATATTATATTGCCGAGTATTTTTATTTTATTGCATTTTACAATCATCATACAATGAACATAACCACACGTTACAACGTGTTAAAAGTGCATTTTCCATGTAAAAAGTATCACTTTGTGGTTTTGTTGCGTGATGCTCAATTGTGTGGTTTGTTTATTTTGTTATGCGTCACTAATAGCACATGGTAATCTATTTTTGTGCCATCTTTTCTACCCGTCATTCGTTTCATTTCTACTTTTAATCAGACTCATATTATCTCCAATAGTGTAAGACTCCTAAGGCAATTACTCCTCAGAAGGAGTACTATGCTATGCTGTTGATGAGGCATGAAATGCTAGAATGTAACAACAACAAATCTAAAAAAGCTTGTAAAACCGACTGTGACAAAATGTTGTCGTCACAAATCCAACTCACAAACTCATACACAACTAAATACAGCTTTTCCTTTAGCTTTTCTCATGAATGCTTAGGAATAACTAAGAATATATGAATTCACTTAAAGTTGAGTTGATGTATAAATTGTGTACACTATTATGCTCACTAGTAACTTCAGTTTCATAACACATACGTTTTGCATTTTCCATCCGTACTCTTCTAAGGCTGATGGCAAATTAGGAGAGAAAAAATCTTACGTAAACTGTACTCATGTTAGCGGTGCAAGGAAGTCCCTACCGCTATATGAGGAAGACGCTGATGAAAAAAATTTTGTAGGTTGGGACAACTCGCGTGAATTTGATTTGAGCCAAGTAATCAGCTACACACTCTCTACTTGCTAATAAATATGCGAAATATTTGTATTATTGCATAAATATTACAATCTGTAAAATTTTTGAAAGGAGCAGAAACCGATCCTATCATCATCATCATTCTACAAAAATCATTTTTATGCATGCGCATCATAAATTACATTAACATGTATACAATGTGCTACTCTCGTAGTTTTACATGAAGATGCGTTAACAAAGCATTAAGGGAAGGAGTACGAAAACCCAACTGATAACAATACTTTTTAGTGAAAAGCCTATCGCTGGGATACAAAATGGACTTTCAAATTTTTCTGCTTATTATACATCCACAAACCCGTTGAGGTTGTGAGATGCAAACCTTTGGCGAGGAATGTGTGCAAAAATATATGAATTGAAAAGGAAAAGTGTGCGTTCTGCAATAAATCCTTGTATAAGCTATAAGTTATAAGCATACTCTCTCAACAAGAGAACTAACTTGTTCACCATTTTATGTAATCATCCACATGGATCGCCACATCTCTTGCAAATTATATTAATACTTTATTGAAGCAACCTAAATGCACAATCTTGATGTACACTCTATTCTCCACTGTGGAAAGCATCTTGAATGAACATCTTCATATGTATGACAATCATTTCTTCTTTTGCAAACATGACTTGTATTTTTTGTTGCATATTTGCATCTCTGTCCTAACAATGAAGTACGTGTTTTCATAAGATGAAGAGAATTTTGGCTAAATATACAAAAAAAAATCTCCATCAAGTTCACAATTGAGTGATATGTTGTAACCATACCTTGCGAAGGGAGATGAGATGATAGTACACAGCAGGTTGGATATTTTTTTCTTCATATAAAACATCTCACATCACATCTCCTTTCCCATTATCATCTCTCTCTCTCTCTTTCTTGCAATACTACAGTCTGATGTTAAAGCTTGGTTGTGTTCGGTTCGATCGTGTGCGTGCGTAAAGTTCATTCTGTTCTCGAGATTCACTTTCAACCCAGTGAGCATCCTCTTTCCTTCTGATAGACGTTTCTTTTACATCTGCCACTTTTTTTTCTCTTTTTTTATACACAACATAACGAATGCAATGACCACATACGATGCTTTATCGTATTTACTTTTTCCACCGTCGCTGTATATGTATTTACTATATTCATGAGATGATGTGTTTGTCTTGTGTTGTCGCTAATGCAACCTAACTCGAATCTCATGCAAGATTCAAAACCCCAGCAGTAGAAAATGTTTTTTCTCTCTTTTGAGACTTGTCTACTAATAACTTTTATTGGAAGTTGCTTCATCCTCCTGTGGTAAAAAGCACCTTGCTTTACTATATATTATGTACATTGCTAATGTAATTCCCACACAGTACAAATGTACACATGCACAGTATTTCGAAATATTTTTTCCTCCCTATAAAAATCAACATTTGATTGATAAATGTCCCCTTTGTATCACTCTTTATAGGCTTTAACGAGCTTTTAGACATGTATGGCTAACAGAATTGAGGCTCTTGTTCTAAATTTCCACAATCCTATAAATTCTAAACCAACTTATGGCAGTGCAGTGGTTAGTGTTTACCCAGCTGAATACATTCCAGCTAGGAATATGCACACATACTTAATACAACTTTAATGCCAACCACCTTTTCCTCTTTTTAACCTTTTCCCATTTTGTCACCCTGAAAACATCCTATCACATCATCTGTGAAACAAGTAGAATAATTTAAAATATAAAAAAGACACAAAAAAACTGCAAACATGGCTGAATCATCTTCACTCCAAGCATACATTTTATTCTCTTGCACCTAGTGCACTTCACGTTTTCCTCTTATGCAGTCATTTTTGTCCTAAGAAGAAAAGAGAGATGAGGAGGAGAGATATCAATCATCTGAAAAAAAAATCCTTCATGTCTCCAGGCTTTTCCTGAAAAGGCTTCACTTCTTCATATTATGTACACCTGGGCAAAGTAAGTTTTAGCGCATCAACTTCACCGCAGTAATCACATGCAAGCACCGTAATTTCCACGAAATGCAAGTAAATGGAGAGAAATATTATTTTTCAACATTCAGCATCCCTCCACGAAAAGCTGCACAAAGCTTTAAAAGATTAATGCATAGAGTAGATAAAAGGAGATCCCAAGAAATATTGAGTAAAACCATGTAAAGCAGAGGATGAGGAAAAAATCCATTCTATGCAATATAAAATGCATAAGAGAGTCCCAGCCCGTATACACATGTGAGAGAAGGTACACATGTATGTTGTGAGTAAATATCCTCTCTGATTTTATCCTCATGCAAAAGACTAGACGAACAAGAGGAGAGTAGTAACCCTCCTCATCGTGTATTTCGTGCTGTTCGAGAGATTCAGACACAAGCAGTCAGAGAGAGAGGACTTGGCTGTAATTTTTTTGGTGTATAACCAGTCGTGTGGTAATACTCGCAGTGTGCATGTTGCAGCATTTGAGGTTGCCGAGGAGTTGCTTATGTCAATAAGAATACTTTTTTTTCCACTTTTACGCTCTCCTGTACTATGCGTGTGTGTTTGTGTGTGTGAGACTCCCATTTCTGCTTTACTCTTTTTTGGCAATTCCATCATCCGTATTTTGGTTGGGTGCTGGGTCTTCCTTGTTCGTAGTGTTGCTGGAGATAAAGTGCGGAGCTGATGTAGAGACTATTTCCAAAGAATATTTAGTTTTTTGTGTCAAGCAAGAGGAAATGGTGAGAGAGGTTAGAGAGGAGGTTGGAATTGGTTGGAAAGTATTTTCTAGTTGGGAAATGCTCCAACTTACTGAGTGACTTGTTTGGATTTTTTATTATTGTTGTTATACATATTGGCGCAAAGTCTCAGAAAAACTCAATTACTGTCAACTGTGACTAACTATATATTGGCCTGGGGTGCTCCTTAGACTGAAAAAGTGACAAGCTACTGAGGAAGTGGGTAGAGTCTGTGAAAATAGAGGGAGATTGGGCATTGGCTTGATGGAAATCTTGTGGTTTTCGTGTGGATCGATAAAACTCAAAAGACTTGAAAGGAGTGATGTACCTTGAGCTGATAGTCAGATATGCTTAAAAATGGAGGATGAAGGATGATTATTGTATGAACTTAGAAATTATTAGTGTCTCAGTATATCAGAGGTTGAAATGAACAACGAATCTCAACCGGATTTCTCTCTCTTGAACTTGAATATGTGCTCATACGCGAGGTCACTCTAAATTTTGAATGTCAACGATAGCGTTGTAATCAATTTAAAAAGTTAGCATTCTTGTGTCATCGTAAAAAATCTTTTAAACTCTCAAAGTGCATAAATATCTCTCTGTTGAAGATGAAAACATGTTGTGAAATCAAGCACTTTTCGCCAATGAGGTGTCTCTGGCCTTGGATTAATGTTTGATGTTTAAAACAAAAGTGGAGGAAGTACACATTTTTCAAATTTTCATCCTCTCCTCATTTCATCATTGATAAGAGGAATCTTTATCAAGAGCAAATTGAAAACACAAATCCATTTCGTCCGACACTCAGCAAAAGTGTTTAATTGCCGCAGCAGTGTCATTTGAAAACATTATATATTAGAAATGTCAACAAACCGGCTGCGGCTTTTACACATGAACACTTACAACACCTGAATGAACCAAATTCTGCTTGGTACGAACCGCCGCTTGTGTCTCTTTTCCATTAAGAGCTCGCCCCGCTGTCAATTTCTCATCGAATTAACTGCCCTACACATCCACATCCACTTACATAGCGTGGTCGTTCATCTGAAGGAGCTAAAAGCGATTACAAACGGTAATCGGAGTATTTTCTGCTAATTAGCATGTATAATCATTCACAGAGAGTGGCTTTGTTCTCTCAAAGTGAGTATATATGCATGTATATCAAATAGTCAATCACTGATAACCTACTACGGTCACCATGTGCTCATTCTAAACAAGTTTCAAGTTATTACATGACTTTGGAAAAAGTTTTTTGTATACTGTCAACTGCAAAGTCATTTGGCACGGTAGTGTCACCTCGTAAAAGAAGAGTTAGTGAACAATAAGTCACAAAAGTGGAAAGAGCCTCAAAACATTTCTCTTTTATTTGCTCTCACCAGCTAAAAAAAATGTACCGTCGTTAAGCTCACTCTGAAGAGGGCGAGAACGTAAGTTATTTTAATTGTAAAATCCATTCCTTTTTCTAAAAGGATAAAAACTTTTCGCCGTCATCTTGTAGAGAGTGCTAGCTTTTATATTGTACAGCAAATTCCCGTGTATTCTCTTCCAACTGACAAAATTGAGCTAATGCAACCGTAAATTTTTAACAAAGAAGCCAAAAGAAAAAGAGAGATCTCATTAACAGTGGTTCTATATAGCAAAGGGGATGAATTGAAATTTAGAAAAGGGAAAATTGAAAATACTTTTTAAAGCGGAGAAACAGATGAGGAAAATCATGTTGCATTATTCACAGATCTGGTGATAGTTAAAAACTATTAGTTGAAAAAAAAACTAGTTGCTTAAAGCAAATGTTTGTTTTCTCTATACAGCTCTATATATCCATTCAAGTTAAATAAAAGCTGTCTAGTTCATTGTATTGTTAAATGGCGTAAAATGCTTTAAAAGTTGTAAGAATAGACGGTGAGCGAGAGAGCAATAATGAAATCAGTAAAAATAGTGACGACAATGAAAGCGAACGGGAATACTAGTGACATAGCAAATAGATACAAGTGGGAATGCAGTCGTGGGGATGTTTTACATGGTGGATGTGAGCATGAGGATGTAATTGATTGCTGTAATAGCGGTCATGCCAAGACACCGCTGCTACACTCCTCCTCACAATCATTATCACCTGAGCAAGAGCATCGCAACTGCAGCAGAGGAGCAAGGAAAAGTGTAATTTCCCATTCCCTTCACTATCATCATCCTCATCGTGATGGTCATCAACATCGTTACGATATTAGACACAGCAGCACAACGACCACTCCACCTCAGCCAAGAATAGCATTTCCGCATGTTAAAATGTCTACTACCCCACTCCTATTTCTAGTTTCACTTCTTGTTATGCACTTCCAACACGGAAGCATTGTTCAAGCTACACCTACAACTACCTCTCGAGAAGCTAGAATCTTGTCACAGAATGAGAGGGGGAGTCAAGACGCAGAATATTCTAGGGATGTTGCGTACTCGACCAACAAGGAGGAAAATTTTGTTCTCACTACTAAAGACATTCGAGAAGAACTTCATGCACCGATGAGCGAAGATCCGGATTCAGATAGTAGTTACATTGATGCCGGCTCGAGTTCTTCAAGTGCGCCAAGGGATGATGATGAGTATGGAGATGGCTTGAATAACTACGAGAGTGATTACCAAGATAAAAGCAATATCAACCGGACGGATCAAGACTCATACAGTAAATACCAAGAAATGATTTTTTCTTCTCAATTTGCATAATATTTATCAAAGTTGGCAGCGTCAAAAGTCAAAGGCAAAAAATAGCTAGGTTTCCTTTGCGGTGGTTTTTTTGGGGAGGATAACATCTTTTCGCTGAGGTACTTTGTTTCAGGGTACAAAAATCAATTCTCAAAGTTGAGATTGAACTTGTGGATTACGTTCTAAGAAATGAATGACGAGTCCATGTATTTACATGACAGCTTTTTTCTTGCAGCTGGTGGCGGTGGAGAAATAGTAACGGTTTTTGCTCTGATGAGTCATTCCCTATATTGTAGTCTTTTATTAGACACTCTGATTTGTATGGAAATGAAAATAATCTACATAATTATTACTAATGATGTTTCTCTACTCTGTTTAGCGCTCAGTCATTGTCCTCATTCGGTCAAATATCTTCCTCACTTATGTTGTGGTATACTGTCGATAACGTTTATATGCAAAGATGCATATTTTTCCATTGAATGAATATTATCTAAGCATTACCATGATTATGATTCGAGGAGTTACGCATTGCATCTGTTTCGCGAATCACGATTTATTTTTAATGCTTGTTGTAGTCAAATTGGGAGCTTGAGACCTTGTCTATCATACATTGTATGTGGATTGGGCATCATCGTCCATGCCATATTATCATATTCAATTTTTTTCTACCAATTTTTCCTCCATATTACATTATTTATGAGGAAACTTTGAGTCTTGTAGTTGAAATGATAAACTTGACTTTAAAATGCATAATAAGAAGCTGGATATCTCGATATCAGTCCAGCTGAGATGGATAAAAATGGGATGAAAATAAATGGTAGAAAATAAAGTTCCATGGCTTAAAAATATATTAAAAATCATTGGGAGCTTTGTCTTCGTAAAACATGGCAAAGTCTTAGCACGAGAAAAGTGGAGTAAAAAGAAATATTTACGTTAAACCTTGATATTGAAATGATATCGTTAGAGTGCAACATTAAGACCGGTTATCATATCAGTCAGTACGTTATGAATGTATAAATCGAAGCATGTTCAACCCTTGTTGATTAAGTATCTTTTTATTGATCGCTTCCCCTACGGTCACTTTTAGATTAGTCATAAAATAAACTTTAGAAGTAGTGAAGAAACTAACTTGGAAAAAATATACGTATGGGATACAGTGAACAACAGGATGTGATTATTTATTTTATATAACTTTCCTCCTTGTACACTATCTCAAGGGAGTTGTTCATCTCCCTCTCAAATGCAGACTTTTTCCACTAATCATTATTATCCAATTATGTTGACTTTTTTCTAAGTACATAGCTGTTCAAGTTGAGAGGTTCCAGTTCGCAAAATTTGAGCATTTCACTCATTGGATAAGAGAGCATGGTTCCTCTTGAAACAAAATTTGGACAAAATGCTATTTGAGCAGCTAATGTTACCAGTGCTTTGTACGTTTGGGAAGAGAATAAGAAAGACGCATATCGTGAAGATATTACATGCTTCCGTCCGCCTTCATCTTCAACTCAAAGCTATACTTTACTCTCAGATGGTAATAGTTTGCATGGTCAACGCAGTTATTGTGCAGTCGTTGGGGTTGAAAAAACATATTATTATCCGTATGATTACCTTGTCATATTGTCATCATCGTCACTTTTCTCGTCTCATCCGTTCCTTAGCCTCCTCCATCGTCATGAATAAAAATAGAGCTCACATATTATTATCTCAAAGGAATACGAATAAAAGAGCCTGGGTACGTGCAACAGGACATTTTATCTTTTCTTCGTTTTTGTAAGCAAACTGCAACCAGCTCACAGCCAGAGAGGATTTTTTCTGTTAGTGTAACATAAAATAAACATAATGTGCATAAAAATACAATTATTGTTTCCTCTCAGCCAGCCTTCTTGAAAGCTGATTAGCTGCTGTTCATAAATTTAAGATTTCATGAATGTACCACAAATTTAAACAAGAAAAAGTCTGTCTTCTTGTGCACAAATCCGTATTTGCATCTCTCACGCTTTTTTAGCCATTACATATTACACTTGCCATGTTGCCATTGAAGAAAAGCAAAGTCGATTGAAGAAATATGAGCGAGAAAATGTCATAATCATGATTAGCAATAATTGTAATCTTTTTATCAGTAGACTGGTGACTGGGCTTGTCGTCGCTGGCACCATTGTAAATTGTAAATGGCAAAACTTTTGTGACGATAAATAACAGCTCTCATTAGCGATTCTCTCACCGCACAGCTTATTTCAGCAGTTTTGCCTGGCGAGCATAATCCTGTAATAATAATAATAATAATAATAATAATAAATATGTACCTCGACACTTCTCATGAGAAATGGGTTACGAGCAAACAACCAACTTTTTTGAGAGTTGAATATGGTTTTCATGTGAGAAAGGATCTACACGAGGACAATCTTTTCTTCAACCATTCCATGAATTTAATTGCCACTGCTGAAGAGATTATTGTGACGATAATAACAATTGGGTATTAGCAATTAGCATTACGCAATGAGACGCATTACGAATTTCTTTTATACACATACTACTTCAAGCAGTAAATACATAACCTAACTGATACTTACAATTTGGTCCCTCTTGAGTATATTCGGCATTAAAGACAAAAGCACATTAATACTTTAGTATGCGACTCTGACCTAATCTGATCCTCATTCTCACAATAGTTCATGTCGTAAATTTTAAGATTGGTTGTTACCATGTGGCGGCGAAATGTAGAAAAATCACTTTTTTCACATGTCAAAGTCGCAGTCGTCATATCGTAGGCATCGAAGCATTTGCACGTTTTATGTATACTGAGGAAATGAAGGATCCAGCCACTTGTCGCCAGATAGGATTAGGGTAAAGTATTAATCTACTTAGTGCAAGACCTTCAAAATAAACTGAACAATTTAGGACAAAGCAGTCAATAAAGTTTAGGTAATGGTGGATTGTTATTTCAGAACATTGCTTTTCCATAAACATTATCGACGGGGATAAAGAATTCTGTCTGCTTTTTTAAGAGCATAAACTTCTTCACAAGCTGCTCGAAGTTATCTTTATTGCAGGCCAAAACTGATTATCCACTTGGTTTATTTATG
Organism: Sinodicranocentrus sp. ZH6; assembly: GCA_027743935.1. NCBI lineage: Eukaryota > Metazoa > Arthropoda > Collembola > Entomobryomorpha > Entomobryidae > Sinodicranocentrus > Sinodicranocentrus sp. ZH6. The sequence goes on from JAHZNA010004406.1 coordinate 45,950, forward strand.
GGAGTATTAGATTAGTAAAGGAAACAAGCAAATTTTTGTTATTTTATTCAGCATACGATTGTGACGAAAAGTAATGCGCAGATGTGTTTGTTTGGATTTGGAGACTGTGATACAAAATTATCAATGACTAATTGGATTGTTTTGCTCCTGCTAATTTCAGTTCCTGAGAAACCTAGAAACGTAACAGTGTCATGGGTCACGGACTCAATGATGGAGTTATCTTGGTCTGAGCCTGCCAAGCCAAATGGAAAGATTGAAGGCTACAGGATTTACTACATGTGGAGAAATTTCACTGAAGTGGAAACTGTCAAGCAACCATTGGAACATATGAAGTTTGCTTTGAGCGAATTAGGTAAAGTGAAATATTTTCCTCCCATTTCGAATTAGATATGGGAGTGTCGGAGAATTTGTTTCATGATTCCCATATTCCCACATTTGCAGAAGCATTCACAGAATATAAAGTGTGGGTGAAGCCCTTCACTTGGAAGAACGAAGGTGAGTCATCTGATGCAATTGTGGTTAAAACGGACGTGCGAGGTCCCAACCCTCCGAGGATTGTGAACGTGTCGTGTTTAGCAGAAGACGTTCTGCTTATTGCTTGGCAGCGACCTACGAAATACTACAACTCCATAGACTTTTTCTACATTGACTACCGGAGTGAGGAGTGGAAGGAATTTGAGGAAATCACTGTCACTGCAAACGAAGCAAACGAGCAATTCGTATGTGAATTACATGAATCGATGCATGGTTAATTACATAGTGGTTGACGGGGCATAACTGGAAGAGATTTTAATAAAATTCTTGATGAATGATGATTCTGTGTAGACTGTCCTCCCAAACATGACAACAAACAGCATGTACGAAATCCGTGTAAGAGGAGGAACTAGGAGTGTTTTGGAAACTGGAAAAGTGTACAAAGGTCAATTTTCGGATTCACGAAAGATCCTGATGAAGGAAAATTGTGAGAAAGGAAAAATCACAATGTCACCGAGAACTGCACACGAGTTCACGCCCACCATGGTTGCCATCACTGTGTGTGCATCATTTGCCCTGTTGGTCCTACTCATTGCTGTGGTTGTTTGGAGGTGAGTGACATTATGACAAGTTTTATTGGTAGAAGTACAAGAGGATTTATTAAGTAGATTGAGGATAACTGTTTGTTTTTTAATTCTTGTCAAAAATAAGACGCTGCTTTCAAGGAGCATATTACTACTTGGACGATCCTCCTCGCATTCCACCACTCCTTGGCGGCACAGGATGGGAAGGAGACTCATCAGACGAGCTGAAAAGAGCCATTCCTGCACACCTCTTTCCTAAACATGTCAGTGAGTTGCATGCAGATGGAGATATAGGTTTTTCCAAAGAGTACGAACTCATTCAATCAGCATCTGTTCAAGAGGAGTTTGCCTCGGTACACTCCCAACATGCAGACAACAAACTAAAAAATCGTTACTTGAACATCGTCGCATGTAAGTAATATTGTGGGGAAGGAAGGAGTGCTGGTGCTGAGAATATGAGAAGTTTGATGACAAATGAGACGAGCTGCTATCGAAATTTTTGTGTTTTGTAGATGATCATTCCAGAGTCAGGGTAATTAATTTTATCAGTTGACAACAAGCTTTGATTTATTTTTTAGACGAGAAACTAATTCAAATTTATCGTGTTTTTGTAGAAAAAATGTGACATGTACTGGCCCAAAGAGGGTAGTGAAACATATGGAGTCATTCAAGTAAGACTTTTAAAAGAAGATATCCTGGCTACATACACAGTGAGAACGTTCTTACTCAAACATTTGAAGGTATTTTAGACGATACTATTTTTATTTAAAAATAAAATGTTATTATTCTGCTTCATTTATGTTACCCTTTGGTTGCAGTTAATTGATTTTGTATTTTCTCTGTTTTTGTTATTTCTATATTTATCGCTTAAAACCATAAAGTTTATTCAACCCGTTTGTGGAACACAGTTAAAGAAGAAGAAACAGCTAGTGTCAGAGAGAACAGTGTATCATTACCATTACACTAACTGGCCAGATCACGGCACCCCCAGTCATCCTCTGCCCGTGTTAAGTTTTGTGAAAAAGTCATCTGCCGCAAATCCTCCAGACGCTGGCCCAATCATTGTACATTGCAGGTACATCATTATCCTATAATGTTGTATAAGCTCTTTCATTCAAGATGCAAAGCGGAAGTAACCAATGGACTAACAAATATTTTTCTTGTTGCAGTGCTGGAGTCGGGAGAACAGGGACATACATTGTTTTGGACGCGATGCTACGTCAAATTCGAGCCAGAGGAGATCTAAATATTTTTGGATTTTTAAATCACATTCGCAAGCAGAGAAACTATTTAGTACAGACTGAAGAGCAGTATATTTTCATTCATGACGCTATGTTGGAAGCTATCGAGAGGTAAATTGCTGTCGGATGAGCGCTCAACAGTTTTGATGCTTTTTAAAATGGCGTAATGAATTGCTCAATTTTGAATTTTTCAGTGGCGAGACTAACGTGAATATCGCATATTTGTCAAGATACATTCACAGTCTTTTATCGGGTAGCTATGCAGATGAACGATCTGAAGTTTCTAGTCTTCTTGAACGTCAGTACAAGGTAATAAAGAGAATACTTTATGTGTACATGGCTCATTAACTGTTTCCAGCTTGTAATTATTTAATGTTTTTCTCACAGCTTGTTACACAGTTTTTGCCCAAGGACTTTCATACGTCATCCGCACTGAAAGCATTTAATCTTGCCAAAAACAGAAATATTGATAATGTTTGCACTGATGCATACAGGGTTTCAATCACTCCAAAGCCAGGCATTGAAGGAAGTGAATACATTAACGCATCCTTTGCTCCAGGTTTGTTGACAGCTCAATTTTTGTCGTTTATGGCACCTAAAATGTCTGAGGCATAGTGTTAACCATGTATTAAATTTTCCAGGGTTCCGAAAGCTTCAGGAGTTTATTTTAACTCAACATCCACTCGAAAGTACAACCCAAGAATTCTGGCAAATGTGTTGGGATCACAATGTTCAAACCGTGGTGGTTTTGACGGCTATGGACGATCTGGAGTATCCATCTTTTTGGCCTGGCGTACAGGAAGGCCAGGATTACGAGACATTCAGGGTGAACAATCAACACGAAGGTGAAAATAATGGATATTATACTCGGGACGTATCCCTTCAGTCATTGCAAGACGACTATGACATAGCTTTGAAAATGGTCCACGCTCCATTGTGGCCCCATTCCGTTCCTCCTCCAATTTCCTCCGTTCTCGAACTTATAAACTTTGTACAAGAGTGTGTCCGAGAATCTCATTCAGGACCGGTTGCAGTTATTGACAGGTTAAATGACAGTGAATGTCGTGCCCTATGACCTCTAGATATGTTAAATACTTATAATGGTATTCATTTGATTTAGATTTGGTGGTACTGAAGCTGCTACGTTTTGCTGTCTTGCAACCTGTATGAAACAAATCCACTACGAGAATCACGCAGATATTTATATGTATGCGAAGCTATACCATGAGCAACGCCCTGGAGTTTGGAGAAGTCCTGTAAGTACATTAAAAAATTGACAAGGTTACTGCTTCTGTGCACGCAGAGTATAAGGAATTATAACTGAAATCCTTTGTCCTTTTTATAGGATGACTACCTCCTCTTGTATCGTTGTGTCGAGTCAATGGTGAGCACGAGTAATGGAGGAACTCTGCCTACTCCAACTAGTCCATCCCCTCTCCTACCTCCCCCCAGCATTGAATCATTTCTAGCCAGTCAGATATCCGCAGCGCCAAACGGGCACATAAACGGAATTATCATACACAATGGAAACGGTCGAATCCCTCCAGAAGGATTGGAAACCCGGAACACTTCTGGGGATCCAATGGTTTAATTCATCGTACAGTCGTCGACAAGTCAAGTATCCGAACCTTTACATGGTTCTTTGTGCAGTTTTTGTGTGTTTTTTTATTTGTACGCGCTAAGAAGCTGTTTTCGTGCATGTTGTGAGTGCAAAACTTCACACTGCTGCGTCCTGTGATATGTATTACGACTCCTCAGTAATTGCTTTTCTATTTTTTCCTTTGACTCCATACGTGTTTAGTCAGCTTTCAGCTTAAAATCGTAGTCTCGGCTCTAAATGTTATAGTTGTAAGTTGTATAAGTACATCTCATACATTATCATTAGCAACATGATAAACTACACTACCAAAATGTACTACCATTCTCTGATTCCGGTGTATTGGGAAAACCCGAAATGTTGCCATGTATGTTCATCTCATTATTGCGTGTCAAATCTGTTTTGCTCAACCCTGTACTGGCAGCGATCATTTAGTCTTGCTGTTCACACTTCATTACTCATTGTCAGAACATGATTTTTAATCCACTGTAAAATCCAACAAGCAATTTTATTTTAGTCTTGTGTTCTGTTTTTGAAGTACCCTACACACGTGTGCTTTGTGTACCCTCTTAAATCGAGCGAGACAGATAGAAGTATTCTTTCCTCTAAAAGGCTGGTATCATTTTAGTACTTTAAACTAGGGTATATTCTACGTTAGCCATTGTCATGTACAACATTCAGGTAATATAAATCCATGTGCGATGGCATCTTTCTTGTTTCTTTAAAGTGAAACTCCCCTACTCTAAAAACAAATTATTATCTAATGATACAAAAGTAGAGGATACTATTCCATGTCCTTTGTTTATAGAGAGCAACTTGAAGAGAAATTCTCACAGAGCTACTCTACTTCATTATTGTATGCTACATTGATATTGGCAGATCCAGTCGTAGAGATTCAGACGTTATGTTTCCTGCTAGAACTTTACACTGTCCAACACATATTAAGTTATGTGGTATTCTTGACAATTCCACATTTTCATACGTTTTGTACCGTTATTAAACTCTCTTAACGTAACTTTTTATACATATTTCCCCTCTATAAGCCACGCACAATATTGTTTTTCTCTGTAATGCATAATATTATATTAATTAATGTTATACTTAACCTATTTAATACATATTATCGTATGTGTGCGTGTAATAATGCATAATTGAGCAAATTAAAGTTCCTCCGAACAGTCGTGAGTAGAGAAAAAGATATTATCATATATATTATCTGTGTTTAGTTTAGTCAGTAAAACACCGCAAATGTGTGCATGAGGTCTGTTGCGTGAATCGGATTTTATTATTACAAGTAGTTGTTTGATTGAGGATTGAGTGAGTGAGCGGATGATGAGACTGAATGGAATCTCATTGACTAGCTAACAATCATAAAATAATTATGCAAAACATGATAAGATGATGAGCATAGAAAATCACGAATATTCATTGTCAGCTAAGTTACTGACCTATATACTTAACGAAGCCAACAATCAGCCACTGTAGAAGTGAACAAATAGCTTTGTCATTAGCAAGTCATAATAGGGATATAAAAAATATAAATATTACTACTACGGATAAGTAAAATATATGCAATATTCCAGGAACAGTTTTTTATCATTTTGTTTCAAGCAACGATTCAATAACTCTGTCTCCAAAATTACCTGTATAACTAGAAAATCGAATTTTTGTATCAATGTGATCCCATGCTAAAAAAAGATTTAACACTGACGTTTTTTACCAGGTTTTAAATCGAAAACTTTCTATTCCTCAAACAAACACTTTCGTTAGCAAGGTTACATCGACAGGAACAAAATGAAATATAATTGATTGATTGTTACGCCCTCTCATCATCTAAAAGAAAAAATTGTCTTGAAAAAACTTTTAACATCGTCTCGATTCAAATACGTCTCGTAGTCATCTACTTTTTGAATTGTTGGTGAAGCAAAGATGTTTTAGGAAACATTACATTTAATCATGAAAAGATCCTATTTTCTATATTGAGTGTAATTTTCGGGAAAAAATAAAATACTCAAAACACGAAACAAAGTCATGGTCGCACCTACTCGTACAATATAAGGAAAATTTGGCGTTTAGTCCAGGGAATCTATGAAATTGAGTCTAATGAAAGGACATTACGAAATGGGTGTGTCCTGGAAGATAAAATATGCACTTTTTTAAAACTACACATCACGCACCAGAGTGACTGTTATTACAACGGAAAAAAAAGGTTAATAGTTTTTACCCTAGTCACTTGGTATCTAAGAGGGATATCAGTCTTGTTTTGAAAAAAAAATCCTATGCTTACCAAAACACCGAATGTTTGTGGTTTTTTCCAAAGTTTGAGGTAGAGACGTAAGTTGAGAAAAAATATAATTATATTTGATACATCCAAGAGCTTTCGTGTAAAAAATGTAAAAGAAAAAAATTGTTCAGAGCGAGAGATGTAGGCTGATTGAAGGATTTCCTTTATCTCATGTCCGTGTGTGTGTGTAGTAGACTTTTTTGTGAAACAATCAGAGTTTTTAAAGACGAATCAACAATTGTGTAAAGAAAAGCAAACAAAAAAATCCTTAAATAAAAATAATTTACAGGTATGGCAATAATCATAGAGAAAGTGAGATATATGCTGATATGAGAGGTTAATCTTTATTAGGGAATTATAGTTGTGGTGACGCGAGTGACAACAAAATCCTTTCTGTGCATCGGCTTTGTACTTTGGCGTGATTAAAATCTGAAAAAATTGTATTGTTAGTTGTGGAAAAAACGTGCTCATCTGTTTCCTACCTTATTACATCTGTTCCTTTGTGACGGTGAAAATGATGATGATCTATGAATGCATAATAATATTTGAAGCGTTTAAAATGTTTAATGGGCAACTGCGGGAATGCTTAAGCGAATTTAAAACTTTCTGAATGTACGTCGTCTACTAATCATGGAAAAGGGAAAACTGTTTGGTGGATGATGGTTTAGAACTTTCTTTTAGCAGCTTTGTCTCGATTGAAGACTTTCATGAGCTTAATTCGTAGAGTTCTTTCCATCCACCAAGGATCACCCGAAGATCACGGTTACAATGGCTCCTAATACTTTAATATATTAAAATGTTAGCATCTGCTGTAACCGTGTTTAATTCTTCCGGTATATCATAAAGATTGTACACTGTATTCAAATCCGAAACTACCGACTGCGATGCTAATTTCTTTTTTCATATGAAAAGGGATTTTTCATCGGAGTCGGTAGATTCAAATTATTGCTTTAGCACAGTGTACAGGCAGTTGAAGGTTTTGTATAGTTTTCTCCCAAATTTGAAGAATATATTTGTTTCAAGGAGATCCAATCATGAAAATTTCAATATGCATTTCCTCAAATGGCGTCACAACGTTGAAACTGGTATTAAGCAATATTTAAATTACGAAAAGGGTCAAATCTGTTTTGAAATGGTTTAGTTAGAATTACTTTTGCCGCTCTCGAATCGAATTAGATTACATACCTTCCATTGAATCCTGGACAGACCGGAAAACTGGTTCACTTGCTTGATGAAACAATCATGCAACTTTCATCTATGGTTGAAACGGGATGGTATGGACTGTGCTGGGAAATAACTCAATGGAGTTATGTTTTCTCGTAGTCGGTATCATCGCGTTTCGAGTTGCATGGATGACAAGCTGCGTGACTGTTTTTGAAATGTGAAGGGAATGTACGTTTACTAAAAAAAACTCTTGTAAAACTGCTTAAACCATCTTTTTATCGACATAAAGTGACGGTGTGCATTGGTGGATATTAAATCATTTGCGTGAATTGTTTCACAAAATGTGAAACTAATGTGATCCCGCAGTTGCCCCTACTTTTGCCAAATTTCCTGCTGACTTAATTTCCAAACTAGTGTTTAGTTTCGTTGTTGTTTATAAAAGGTAGTTATAATTGTGTCTCGAGAAAACGCATGTAGATTACTAGTTATAAAAATGTATATTACAGTACAATATACAGTTCTCTGTGTCATTGTATGTACTATGAATGAATTAGCTAAGCAAAACCTATATGTATAGATATATGTGCGAGTAGAGTTATTAGTTTTATTTTATTTCTGCTTCTACCAGATCTGTGTTCGTGAACTAAAAAAATATTTGTACAAAGATATATGTACTGATTAAATGTGAATAAAAGAGATGTGTATAAAGATAAAATCAAGCATGGTCAGATAAATTGTGCATGTGTAATTTATTCAAATGAACAAGGAAATGAATTTATGATCCTTTTAGCGCTTTGTATAATCTTCGAAGTAAATGTATTGTTTAGTTGCATTTGAAATTATGAATAAAGTATACATTCATTTTAAAATAGATTGAAAGAAAATTTGATGTCATCTATAGCTTGATGACTCAATTATGCATACCATTTTCATAGATTAGCGACCCCATAATGAGGCATGCATTGAAGAAGCATCATCCATATCAAATTCTTCTGGCCTTGCGTTTCTTCCTGACATAGCCGCAGATGGGAGGTATTCTATTTCCTGTTTGCTTTCTCTTCTGCAAAAGGGATTGGTAGGAGGAACAAAAAAAATGAGAATAAATGTGTAGTTGATTGCTTTAGATGTTCAATGACGTATTCACAAAGGCAAGAGTGGAATATTTCACAAGGAAAATGTCTATTTCTTAGGAAAAAAAAAGTTTTAGCTTACATCGACGGAAAAAGAACTGCCATCCAAAAGTTTCCAGGCTCATTGCTGCCTTGAGCTCCTTCTGGGGCTTGATACGGCATCTCACGGTTGATCAACTGGTCGTTGTTTTGATAAACAGGATGAGTGGAAATGTACTGCAAGGGGTAGCCGTAAACCTGAAAAGTAGTCCAATCCGTTTATAAATATTAATTTTCAACTAGCCCTGAACTTATCATTTATTTTCACAATCTTTGAAAAAGCGATTGCATAGGTAAATAGGTATATAAGATTGATGTCAAAAAATTGTTTTACCTGGTCTGACAGAAGTAATGAAGCGAAGAGTACTCCATGTACCCACGTGAATATAGAATAAGTCACAGAATATTTGAGTTGACGATTCCCCTTCATTTTGTTATCAGCCGAGAGCCTAGCCTTCTTTTTCTTTTAAGGTATATCAAACTTCAATTTTGTTAAGTGGGTTGCTTTTGATGCTCTTGAAAGAAGTTGAAGTATCAAGTTGTCCTTTGAATAGCAAATGGGTTTGTGAAGTTTTTGCTTTTTGATTTCCCCTTTTTGTTCGAATGCCGTTTATCATGCACACTTCAAGTGCCAAGTTTGTACATTTTAATCACATTTGCCAATTCTGCGAAAAAACTGGCAATTGTAAATGGCCACTAATGCAATTTGCCCTGGTAAACATTTCATTAGAAGCTATTTAATTTCTCGTACTCAAAGCTACTCAAAGCTAATGTTATTAAATAAATGCTAACAGCCATTTTAGGCTACTCTGTTGACGCTCGTGTGATATAAATTTATGTCAGTATGCCTAAAAACAAAAACATCATTTATGCGTTTGTTTGACAACTATAAATTTGATAAGTGTTATCAAAGGAGATAGTATATAGTCTTTATCTTGATTAATAACTTGGAACACAACTTTTACTACCGACATTGTCTCAACTTCCTTATCTTACAAATGTGCACAACTGACAAAAGGTCCAAGTGAAAGTGAATTTTTTCCTCAATGTACGAAGCGAGTCGTGGTGATATGCAAAGTTGTAAAACGCATTTTATTTGTTTGTCCTTTAAATTGCACAGAGAAACATGATTGCACGCTTTGGAAAAACACATTACTAGGTTAATGGTCATATAAAACCTACGTATATGCTTGCTACGTGCTATTGGAAATAACGAAAGAGGAAACTTTCAAAGGCTTTGCTGAATTGCTTATTTTTATTTCATTTTGTATTCATAATCCGTTTTTCGAATAAAAGTTGTTGTTTTAGCACAATGAGTAGCACGCGCAGATAAAGTTTACATGTAGTCAAATCGATACTTGCTCCAGGGAAAAGTCAAAAAGATTTACTCGGAATGTGGCTTCGTAAACAGGGTATCCCAGTGTTTGAGCGCTTTGAGCGCAAATATTTCTCAAAAGGTACTTGTCATGCTGGGGAAAAAGTAGGTATTTATGCAATTATGGCTACTTCATTTTCAGGATATTATGTGATATTTTAGATTTTAGTAATACCTGTATAGAATATCGTTCATCGTCATCCGACGTCAGATACAATAATTCAGTATTTAGACTGGACCATATACCCTCAACACAATATTTGCTTAGCTCTCCAACAGAAAACTCGACTCCGTCACTTTGATAATTAAATATTCTCAGGATATTTTTGTCTCCATCTGCACAAATGCTCACAATATGCTTTGCCTTCTCATTCATCCAGTACGGAACTTCGTCATAAGGACAAAATCGAAAACGCTTTTCAAAGCTACACAGCTGGAGAAATATCCCTTGCTCTTCTTCCTCGCTCCTTGTGACATTAAAAGTATCAGAAACATCATTCCGGCTTCTGGAGGCAGATATAGGTGTAGGGGAATCGTCAAGATCAAGTCCTCCAGCATATACTTCATCTAGAGTTAATTTCGTCGCGTACCTGAGAACATATCAGAGAAAATAATTAGACCACATCCTCTAAGGAGTAAAGTCCCAATTCAATTCAATGCTCGTGGTATTTCCATCACCCCTCATGCTCCTATTCCACACTCAAATACATTGCTGCGTGTGACTGAAAATTTCTAATTACTTGCTACCTGAAAGCTCTGACGGCAATATCTTCAAATTCTGTCTTTTCCGAAAACATGGTTGTTCTTATGTTCTTGGCAAACTCTCTTCTGTAGAATCGAGCCATGTCAACTTCATATAAATCTGTGAAAACCACAACATAGTTGATAACATTCCTAAACTAGTCTTGGAATTTGAGTCAATATATCCGCATCTCCGGCATGGTAGTGGAGGTAAATTCGATCATAAAAAATCTAATCTAGGTCATTCCAACTGGATGAGCTCTCACCGTCATGAGTACCAAAGGCAAATTCCCAAACTTTCCAGCACATTTTTTCAGCTCTAGCTTTAACAGCATTATGAGGGATTGCATCCCCAACACATTGTTTCATCCAGAGTTGCGGAAGTCCGTCCCAACTACTATTCCGTCGAGTAAGGCCACTTGGAGGGGAAATTGTACCATTGGTAATTTCCTTTCCATCTCCGTTCTCATTTGTACACTGGTTTAATGAAATTGGTAAGCTCTCTAATTCAGAGTCTTCAACGGCCAAATTTGGAAGACCAGGAATCAATGGGTAGCTCATAGATCCTTGCCAATAAGCAGCTGAGACGTTTCTCAAGGGAGGATGCTGTCTCGGCATCATCATTGGTGCACTTGTTCCCCGCGCTAGTCCTGAATTCGTAACTCCTTCAGCTAAAGCATCCTTGATGAATGAGTGTGCTCTGTTGCCATTCAAGTCTGGTCCCATGGAGCCCAACTGGATGTTGTTGCGATCAGCAGAAGTTGAATGATTACCCACAAAGTGATGATGCCCATTTCTTATCGTTCCCGTGCGCTCGAAAACTGCTTGAGCTTGCATTTTATTGAGATGCTTACTAATTGGAACGCCACTTGCTATAGGTCGCCGATAAGATTCTCCTTGAAACGCGGGATTCCCTTGGATCCACAAGAAGGAAAATGCTCGAAAGAACATGTCTCGGAATATTAGCTTTCCTGCTTGACTAAGAAAGTTGGGAAGCTGGGATTTGGATTCGGAGTAGGAGGGCACATTCAAGCAGAATTTAGGCACTAATGAATTTACAAGCGACATGGGACAAGTGTACAGTCTCTTTAAGCAGGGGTTGCAATTATGTAAATACTTTTCAAACATTTCGTCCATCCATGCAGCTTCCTATTGAAGGGATTAATAACGAATTATTTTCAGGATGATAGGATGAGAATATACGTATGAGTAAAATGCATAACATAATAATTCAGTCCGAGTGCATACCTGGTGATGACAGGAAGTTTGCTCTTGTATTTCCAATCCTTTCACTTGTGCATAGAGGAATTTCCACCCAGAGCTCAGCACCCGGATGAATAATAGTCTATCTTCGTATCGAGCAATGTAGCAAGCACCAGGCTGTAAATCTGCAGAAACAGAAACATTTCCCTTTTTATTTGATTTTTGTCAAAGAAAATATTATTTACGACTTTTAAAATAAAAATGTGCATGACATAACGAGCACATTTGGGATGTTCGCTTTTCTCATACCCGTTTTAGCTTCTTCGTTCCTCTTTGCAAATGCATGGACGAGGAATGGTGCCACGTCGGAGTAGATGGTCCAGTCTACACTACTTGCAATTGGTAATATCCTCTGGGTTTCATTACGACCACAACTTTTCAGAAACCACATGCCTTTCCAAAAAGAGAGAGGTCGTGGGAACCCGATTGTAAAAATTGGCAGCGTGAACATTGGAACTAAACTCATCCCCTTGACAAAGCTAGCGAGGATTATCGAGATGACAGAAATTGGCGCTGATAAAAGTGCAGCACCTGCAAGGACAAAATTAAGTGCAACCAGCTTAACTTCACTTTTTGACAGACCTCACTTTTAAGTAAAACATGTCATAGAATACTAGAATTTGCATTTGAAAGAAATGTTATTTATATCGTTACCTGCCACATACTTCCTATCCATTAACCTCGTCGAGAAAGTTGCATAAATAAAGATTCCAACCATTCTGACATGTTGTACAAATCTCTTGAGAACATCGTGGGCAATCGAAACGATAAAAAGGACGTATACAAATTTCATTTGCTTCTCTGTAGTTTTGGCGCAGAGAGTTTGGTACAAAATCGCTACAGTAATGTTAATTGTACTAGTACACGGCTCAGTCACAGACAAAGCAAAGAATCTTATGGAAAGTATGCAAGGCAGCAGTTGCTGTAAAGAATGGACAAAAGTGTCCAGCGACTTTGTCAAATTCTCCTCCAAATGCTCAGTGACAAGCTCTACAGCCAACCAAATATGAAGAAGGAGGGTGAGCCCCCCATGCCACATTGTAAATATAGGCAGAACCACACGCGAATGAGCCCATTTCCTATGCGTAATGTCAAACCACTGAACGACCTTTGTGGTGAGGAGGACGAAAATGCTGAGGGAGGCGAAAATCGGATGATAAACTTCTCTACTGGGTACTGTTGTCATGTTAGAGAGCACCGTTTCCACTATCACAACGCTGAGGACAGAACAGACAACTGTCACAGCTGGCTTGATCAACTGTTGAAGGAAATATTTGACTGGGACGTCTTCACACAAGGATGGTTTGAGCTTTGGCATAAATCCTGTAAAATTAGAGCAACTTTTTTTCTACACATGGGGCTAACAGTCTTCATCATTCAATTCACTCATCTGTACCACATTGCACAAGAAGTAAATGTTGAATAGGAGAAAATATATTTCGTACCAGTGTCACAGCTTATTAAGTAACCGCAAAGGCACTCCAGCAGAAGAGTGATTTTCCGTTCTTGGCTTAATATAAAAGTGGCCAAGGGACCAATCAAAGCGAGAGCGAGGCTGATGGTAGTACCGAAATATGTGTAACCAACGGATTTCCCACCGAAAAACCCTAAAACCTGTAATATGCATCCCGAAAAATCGTATACAACATCAACAACTCCGGATCTTCAAACGAATCTAAGTTTGACAAAGGGAAATGAATTCTTTCATTATAATTCATAATGACATCCTATTACCGTTTCAAACAGCCATGGGAATAGAGCATCCAATGGTGGCAGAATCCCACTCAGCCAAATCAGCGGTAATGTAGAAATCAAGATTCCAAAAAAAGTAGAGCAACAAGATTCGTCTCCTTCTACCCTCACCAGCTTCTCCAGCTGCTCTCCTTCTTCATTGAACAGAGTCTCGCTGCTCCTTCCTTTGACACTATTTGATCTAAATTAAATAATGTAGGTACAAAATCCCAAAATTTAATAAAAGTTTACTTGTTAACGTTTCCCAGTAAATTATTGACAAAAGAAAAATTCCCCTCATACAAGCTTACACAAGCATGGCGTAGTTAACGGAAGCACAGAGAGAAACGTAAAATGGTCGGTAGAAGAGATGACGTCTTTTCACTGGATCAAAAGTTGCTACCTCCGCTGGAGCATTGATCACCGAGCTGTATCTTGCATTACATATGGTGAAGGCCACAAAAGCTTTCAGCACTAGATGAGCAGACTGTCATATATGGGGTGACAAAAGGAGAAAGCAAATAACCTTGAAATATGTTTTATCAGTCGAACCTCCTCTCATTTTCCCTCATAATGACTCTTGCATTATTAATTCTGATCGTGTCGTGATGTGACTCGAACAAAACTCACCTCGTCAGCTAACACTGACACACAGAGAAGCGTGCTGATTGCTGAAGCCAACAAAGCCGAAAAGTGGCACAACGACATGTTAACATTTCCAGCGATGAATCTCCAAGTAGAGCTTTTAAAGCAACCGTCTTCCGGAACCTTGAAAAATGTTAATAAATGCAAATAAAACTTCAATGGCAATACAAAGTTCCTTGTCACCTCTGAACATCCAAATTTCTCTTTACAAAAATTATTTATGAATCTTACCATCTCCTCTTCATCAAAGAGAGCTCCGGATGTTATGGAATTGACAGGACTATCCGTGCTTCTGTCATGTTCCGGAGTGATATTGCCATCTCGTCTTTGTTTAAGAATCCATATAATAAAAGTGAGTGTTATGTCAACGAGAAATACTCCCACACCTGTCAACATCGCTTTTAGCTGCCATCCCAGGATTTCGCTGTCAGCTACATTTACCATCAGAATGATGATGACTGGAATGAGGTATAGGAATGCTTGGGACACTACAATCCAAAAGGATGCCACAAGCTTCGGTCCACCAAGAAAAGTTTGGAGAACTCTTTTAGTCGTGAACACCTTCTTGTACGGGCTAATAATTGGCGGTGACATTCTCTTGGCAACTTTAAAACAATCTTTTCACCCCAAAATCACACCACAACACTTGCCTAGCTCAAGGCAAGGTTGACTTCAAGACACTGACGGAATGTCATCACAATCCCAATCGATTTTGGCTAGTGTCAAAAGAAGTCGTCGAAACAGATAAGAAATATTGAATCTCATAAAGTACGTAACGCAGCAAGTGAGGTGTTCGCATGTAGTATGTGTTGTGTTTTCATAAAATGCACCACTTGATTGGAAAAAAATAGTGGTAAATTGGCGTATCAAGCAGGTTGTCGGTCGCTGACAAGGAACACGGCTCTGTTTGCCTACTCGTTGTCAAGGAGCTTTTTTATTGATTCTTTCCTTGTAATTTTACATGGAACATGAAACATGAGACTACTACGAAAACCACAGCTACCTAAATTGTATGCCACTGACCGACGCCATCAATATACATCCAAAGTTATTTTTCACGACATTTTCTTTTCCTCCCTCTCGAAAATAATTTCTACTTATGTTATTCATCCATATCAAATGTGTCCCTACTTTTACTTGAGTAATTCCTGGTATGAAGAAAGGAAAACAAAAATAGGAATTATAGCACGCTTTTCCCAATATCGGCAAAGAGCATCTTTGTTCCGTTTCGTAAATAGAAAAAGACCAATGACACGTTTTTTGTTTGATATAATATATATTACATATGGCAAAGGATGTTGTGTGATGTTGCATAGGATTTTTATAACTTATGCCAGTATTACAAAGGGGGAATAAAATGTGATGTTAGGCATTCAGGGATATTTACTGTATGAAGTTTTACGAAAAGCTTATATTGACACAACTATGATATGGACGATATCAGAAGAGCCAAATACTCACAGGATGGATTCACAGGTAGCAAATTGCTTTTTTACGCTTCAAATATTGATATGTTATTCAGATTGTACATGATTTTCGAGCTAGTAAAGGGGAGAAAAAACTCAGGCCCCAGGAATTTTTTTGTTTATGACGCACGAGTCAAATAAACAGAAGGAGCTATTTGACTAGGAAATAACAACAGGAATAGGTAAACTACTTACTAGAGTAGAATGTTTAAATGTAGACAAATGTTTAAAGTCTTACAAGTTCGTTCCACCCGCTCATGCCATGTAAAATAAGTAGATCATGGTGTTTTTTGCTATGAAGAGTTCTTCAAATCGTATGTGTATGTTGAATGGAAACTTTATTTTATTGTGTACAAACTATAGCATTAACCTTATATTGCACATATGGAACAATTGAAGTTTCAGGATATTTTTCAGCTGTAGTACTTTTACAAGGCATTGTTCTTGCCATTTGTTCTTTTGTTTGCCCCTAGAAATACTATATATTGCATTCATCTTTGCAAATCCTTGGTATAGAGCAAAAATAGTGAAAAGCACATCTTTTGTCGTAATAATAACAATTCATGATTGTTTGTTGTTTCTCAGAACGACACCACAAGTTAAACAGATCCTCTTGAATAGGCAACCATACGACTGTACTGTAGCGCCTTTGCATGGGCATATAAACTGCATACTGTTTTATACACACATAATTTCTAGATGCTTTCACCGGAACAATGCTTTCTTCTTGCTTGTAGTGCAGTGCTTTGATCTTTTTTCCTCTTTTTAAAAGCTTCACGCTGCGTCTCGTGTGGGTTTCATTAAGTTTGTGGGACACAAACGCAGCCTGTGTAATTTTCTCCAGGAAAGTCTCCATTCCAACTTGATTCATTAGCGCATTCCTTTCAAATTTACGGAAGTGGGTTGTGTGTAAAAAGTACCAATATTTATTTCCAAGTTAGTGCATCATGTCAGCAAGTAAAACGAGTAAAAAAGTTTGCGTTATTTCACCCTTTCGTAAAGGTTTTACTTCAGACCTTCCACGGAAGGAATGTTTAATATGAATCAGAACATTGGAAATGAAATAATTGACAACATATTTCTCGCTTGAGCAAGTCAACCCTGACAATGAGATTTCTGCGAAGAATCTTGTCATCAAAATAGTTTCTATCCAGGCAAAAATGGATTAGCAATGAATACCATGTAAAACTTTGATGTCTGCACTCGTCTTCCTTTCAACAAAAATTGTTCAATACTTTTCCCTCTTGCTCAATTTTCATTCTAGAAATGTGATATTGCGAAAATATGAGTTTTATATTTTCTCGTACGTAAATGCCGCATATATGTTATGCATTGAGTTCTTTATGTATTTCAAAGATACATTCTCAGTTGACACTGACACTGTGATGTATGAAGGAAGCCAAAGTGAAAAACAATAAGAGCTCATCCTAATCCTTTCCACAAAATTTTCCCGACCTTGAGGGAAAAGACGCATAAATTTACATTGAAACTCATTCCTTTGACAAATACAAAACACGTATTATATCAATTTTATCTCTTCTCGCAGCTGTAGATTTCTTGGCGCCCTAAATTGGTTCTCTTAGCTCCAGAAAATGGTTCACTTGGCCCATTGGTAGATTGTTTGGCATCGTTAATGTAATCAAATGACAAAATGAGGATGAGATTGGATTTATTGGCACCACAATCCATATAATCAGAAGAGTAAAAATGATATTCATAGAACCCAAAGCATAGGCAAAATCTCACTCATATAATCATCAACTGGTACTTGTCAATTATGACGTGTCATTCAGAATGATATTGGTGGCCACCTCGAAGAAAGAAAGAATTTTCATAACTTCTAAACGTATAAATTCCACCAGCTTTTAAAAATATAAAATATGATAACCTCAAGAAAGGGGGAGAGTTAAGCACTAATTTGAAGTTGAAACCAAAGACTTTTTAAAAATTGACTGTGCAATAGCAACAGTCAATAAGTTTCATGAGGTTTTCGGACAAAATAAGCTGTCTCCATCAGTTAAGGTTAAGTTGCAGGTTAAGGTCAGAAAGGTTTGCCAAAGAATGCAAATGTAACACTGTCAGATAAATGATAATTTTGTCCGTGTATTTTCATTGCAAATTTCGTCATCTCAAGGGTTCCTGATCATATATGCTAATTTTCTCTTACATTATTTCATTTTTACCCATCTCTCGCTTAAATGCATTGGGGTGCCATTTATGCCCACATTTTGTCATTTGATGAAATTCGAGGTGCAAAAAAAATCCACGAATTTAACCAAACGAACCATTTTTGGGGTGTCGAAGAGCCCCTCTTCGACCCCAAGGAGCTAGAAGTCTTTTCTTGGGATCGCACAGATAGAGAAAGGAAAACAACTCGGCTTCTGGAAGATTTTATCTTGGATATATTTTTTCTACTCTATTTTGCCATTACAAACAGTTTATAATGATTAGGGAACAAAATAGCTACACAAGTAAAATGAAACTGACTGAGAAATACTGGCATGATGTTTGGAAAATATCGTATTGTTTTCCACTTTGTGCAAAGATCTCTGATTGGTGTACAATTTCTTTACTGTTTTTTCTCAAATCCACTTCAATCCTAGCAACTCCAACTCCATAGTTCCAGCATCTGCTGGAAGGTCAAGTTTCTCAATTTCCCTCATAAATATGTAACTTATTAGCGAGAAAAGTAAATCCATATGGTTTTTATTTTAGCTGATCCCCAAAATAAATTCGCAATTCAAGACATTCACATGTAGCACCCTCACACAGGGTCAAACGCTTAAGTAACGTTAGTATGGAACTCACAACTATAGTATGATTTATCCATGACAGTTTTATTGAAATTCCGAGGAATCTTTTTATCCTCTTATATGCTTTTCCAAACATTCCTCTTCATTTTACCTCTTAGTATGTGCTAACCGTTTTGTTTATCAAGGATTCCCCATATAAGTTATCAGTTATCAGAAAATATCTATCCAGGCATGCGTAAACAATATGAGTAATTGATGGGGTGCATCCTTTACAAAAAATTCGTTGGAACAGCTCACATCAATGAATCTATTTTAATCATCATCATCTTCCTCTATTTTTGATCGTCAGCACTGAGCACACCTTGAGGCTTAATCACTCCTTTTCCCGATCACTGACCCTGACTTTCTGAGAAAACAAGAGGAAACTTTCTTTCTAGCTTCGCATATTCTGTCATCTTCCATCGTTTCATTTTATTTCTTGTCATACTGCTGAACTCATCGTTAAACTTTGCCGATTTAATTACATTTGATTGCAAGGGTTGAGCAATCCCTTTGGAGAAAATCTGGAGATAAAAATGAAGCTCAGTTTTCAAGTACACTTTTCCCTCATGAGCAAGTGAAGGAGACATACTTTGTCGCAAAAACTTTGAGCAAACGACAGCCAACACGACAAACCTCTGCAAAGTCTAGGTTTTACAATAAGTACATAACAAACAAAAAATATATTGTAGGGAGACGGTCAGGGGTGAAGTTGAACATGAACAAAATAGTTTTCATAGAGAGAACTCAAGTCTTTGTAATAAAACAAATAGACAAAGTCACCAGCAACCTGGGTAGGGCAGCAGATTGTCATAAAACCACAAAGAAAACGGAGAGTGAAGTGATGTGAAAGTTGCGAAAATGTGTACGACCCGTTTTCGTCAAAACTGTGTGTGTATGTGTGCTTTGCCTTGCAGCAGGTATTAGAAAATGGCGTCACAGTCTGTCTTGCACACAGCTTTACTTTTTTATTTTATTTTTGAGGGTTTTGAATGAAAGAAACTGAGTAAAAGTATTTCACCCTGAATAATGCCTCTTCTCTGAACAGTGTTCGTTTAGAGTAATATTTAATAAGAAGCATGTACTCTTTACGAAGACAAAAAAGTTTTTAAGTGACTACTTGAATGAATTGGTCAAAGAAGGGAAATCAGTCGTGCACACACATCACATAATGCACACACAATGAAAGGAAAATGGATGCTGAGTTGGGCTAGTTTGAATAAAGGATCGCCATGCTTTGCTTTCTTGCAAATATTACACTAATATCCCCAACAAGGGAAACCACTGGTATGATGTCACTGTCTCAAATGTTTTGAGTTTTCCTTGGATTACGAGCCCCACACAAGTGTCTGAATACTTCATTTGGTTTGAAAGGAAAATTACTTTTTGTGACAGGAGACGGATGCTGTCCTCGTTATAACATCATGCTTGGAAGACTGAACAAAGGCATCAGCTTATTAATAATTCCTTTCCTGGTTTTCTCTATCGCCATTAAAAATTCGGCCATTGGTTCAAGAAAACCAGCAAATCTGAAAGATCTCCAGACTACGGATGTGTTGACGACGAGAATTATGTGAGCGTAGGCAGTGGCAACTAGAAAAACAAAAATTGGAGTAAATAAAGATATACAACGGTACAATAATTTTAGAAGGCGTATGCATTATTTTTTTTTTCTTGGTAGCCAATGAATACAAAGTTTGTTCATCCCGACAAGAGAGCTACATATTTTTATGTCAAGAGAAATCGATTTCCGCACAGCTCATCAAATCCTGTCTCATTCAGAACAGAGATTCCTTTCACATGCTTTTTCCCAACTTGGGCCATGAAAATTAAGAGGAAGACGCTAAAGTCCCTGAGCGAGGATGGAGGTTGTCTTTCGAGGGTCATTGCGTTATGACTTGACTGTGTGTGTGAAGTCGTGTGTGTGAACGACACCGTATTCTTTCATAAATCGTAAATTATGACTGGATTCCTTCCCTCGAGGGGTGTAACTTTCTTCGAGGAAATATGCCATAGACTTAACATATATGTATATATCCCAAGGAATTTTCTGAAAGTAGAAATCCATCCAGAGATTTCCGTTACATTAGCTCCTAAAACGATCATTATCCTACATATGTAAGCTTGCACAGTTCTTTCAAAATCTGGTAAGTGCAGGAGTAAGTAGTGGTAACCACCAGAATTTGCAAAACAGTGGATTTCCCCGTAAGGAAAGTGGACAACATCTTTTCCCCATGAAATTTATCATTTTTCTCTCAAAATGACTTTTTAGCCTCTTTCTCTTCTCATTTCCCAATAATGGAGGTGCATTTTTTTGGATTCATATGTGAAACTTATATTACAGCAAGATTACAAGCAGTTTAATAAATGACAAGAGACAAAGCATGTATGCCATAATATCCATATAGCAGTAATGGAGTGAGAGCGAGCAACTCACCAAGAACCTCGCTTATACTGTTTCCCATGCCACTAGACCCACTGAAATTGTTCAACAATTTTGTACACCGACCAGCTGGCAAATGGTGCCTTCAGGATTTCTTTTAAACGGCGTCATTTGAAAGGTCGGAGCACTTTGATATGTTTCATGAAGTGGCCAGACAAGCTGTGTGTTTTACCCGTGAGAAAAAAGGAGCGAGAAAAAATGTTCCTTTGCTGGACATTTACGACTGGGCTGGAACAGGTACACTGTCTCATATATACTGGATCTTTTTTGGCTATAGAATGCATGCGGTGATGATTCTGCCTGGATGGAAGTGAAGCAATCCAAGAGATGATTTTTGCAATGGTTTCATCGCCTTTTGGAAATACTTTCCGATTATTGCTCCTCCATGAGATACTA
Source organism: Sinodicranocentrus sp. ZH6 (assembly GCA_027743935.1). Lineage (NCBI taxonomy): Eukaryota > Metazoa > Arthropoda > Collembola > Entomobryomorpha > Entomobryidae > Sinodicranocentrus > Sinodicranocentrus sp. ZH6. The sequence goes on from JAHZNA010004406.1 coordinate 67,315, forward strand.
CATGGCAGAAGCTATCAAATAAGCTATAGTCTTTTTTTTAGCGCAGTAGTGTAAATGGAGAGTTTCCTTTAGTGAGAAAATCTTCTTACTTATTTTGACATTGTGGCTATAGTGGTAGCCCATAAAGCTCATATTTATTGCAGAACTAATGTACTAACTCCCCTTGTTCTTCTTACATTGACTGAAATGTAGTCAAAAGAGCGGAACTGCTCTTGGAATGGAGGAAATTGGGAGCTGAACCAGTCATTTGTATCTTTTCGCTTTCGCAGTTGAAAGAGCAGAAATCAAGGGGATCACGTGGAAGAAAGCAAAACATACGAGTGATTGTGGTAACAATCTATTGTGCAAGGTTTCCTTCAGAGAGAGAGAGAGAGAGGATAAACTAGTCTGCTATACTTTCCTACTCACGTCATCGCTCATCATTTACATGGACGTGCATAAAATGGGATACTTTATTCTGAATGAATGCATTATTATTGTTTGGATAGAGAGAAGCTTCTTCACACAGAGCAGTTATTGATTGCTAGACTTTTCGAATGACGCAGTTGATAAATTGCTAATTTGTGGGGATGGTATAAGAACGGATTTACTTTCCAGGTAGGATGTAAAACAGCTTCATTCTCAAAATGAGCATTACTTGCATAATGTATGTCATGCCTAATAGCTATTGACTTAAGCAAGCTTCATTTCTATGCTTCTTGGAGAAATAGGTTCCAGATGGAACTTTGAGATTAATTTGCAGTTTATAATTTATTACAAAGTATTTGTGGTATGTTTTAGGAATGACTCGAGTTGTCTTGAATATTTTGTGAATCATCATAAGCAAATCATGTAGCTTGCTAATAAGGAGAAGTTTTTAGGAAAATTGTAATTACAAGAGATTCATAGGTGTGTGAAGAAAACAAGGTTGAAATATTATATTGCATTATCAAAATGTGTGAACAGAATGTGCATTATTGCAACATGACATGAGAAACCTTTGCTCCTGACAGTTTTATTGAAATATAGACAAGGATTCTGTCACGAATTTGGATCTCCGGACGCCATCTAATTTCTCATTATGACATTCACATCCCTCATGTCATCATTTGGATTCTCCAGCGTACAATGTGAGATGAATCTTACGCCTAACTATTCCGACTCTCTGACAAATCTTCCCTTTCCCTGTTGTGCAGTTTTCAACAAGCCCAAATTATTTATCGACGACTAGAGAACTTGAGCTGCTTCTCATTTACATGTTGAGAAAATGCAGTGGTAAATTTATTTCCCAACAATGACCGTTGACCGTCGTTATTCAAGTGAGTGAGTTCATTAATGATTCTCAAAGTTTGGAATGGGATGCTTGACAAATTTAATAATGAATTCCGCTATTTGCATTTCTCCACAACTTTTCTTCCTCTCCAATTAATTCTGCTACGAGGTCACCCTCGCCATTAAAATTATGTGTAGTTTTGTGTTTCTTCTGTGGAAAACTTTATGCATTGAAAAGCAACTTTAAAGTTGAACACTGCTGTAATCCATTTAGGTGCGAATATTTTGTTATTCCTATACTCCACATGTATTCATGAACAACTTTAGAATACTAAAATCTATTATAAATTCGTCCATTTGAATCAAATCAATACAAGGACGCCAGTTTCAGACATTATTCTAAGGAATCCCCACCAAACAAAATACTGTTTCAATGTAATCATTTCTCTGAAAATCTACAATTTGCTCACATGCAACTCCTCGAAAATTCTCAATTTTGTAGTGATGCCCAACTCAAGGAAAAGTTAACTTTTAACGGTAAATGTTGATTAGTTCCCTCCCAATTCAAATTGATCTCTTTTGATCTCAATCCATTTCCGTGCTTCATTTACATCCAATTTACATCTGGTAACACATAGTGCTTTAATACCTACGCTCTTGTAGACAAAAGTTGTTTGATGATAAATCTCCATCTGAGAATCTAGTAAGAATGCAAAGTGCACTTTTTTCTTCAAGCTTTTTTGATGACAAGAGCACTATCTGAATACTCATGGCCACTTATTGTTGGAACACAAGGGGTTTCCTCTACACTTTCAAATACCTCACGTGCTAAATATCACTTATGAATTTTTCATAAACTTGTATTATGATTGTTCTGAATACATGCATAGCTAAAAGGCAATAACCTGTGTGGGGCTGTTGTGCATGGGTGTAAAAATTGATGTTTTTGCATGCTTTAGTGTCACTTGAAAAATACATTGAAATCAATCACTTCCCACATTTGCGAGTTCAATCCCTGCTACACATACATAAGTAAGCAGGTCAAAAAATATGCTCTTCAAAAACCTCCCTGTTATAGACAAGCGGAAATTTTCAAAAAAAACCGTCTCACACTCACAAGCTCCCATCCACTCCACACAGCTAACAGCACTTATGCTATCCTTTTGCAAATGGCACGATTCATAGTTTGATAAGGGCACTTCAAGCTCGCTAATTGAATTGAGTTTTCTAGTAGCAAGAAAATACTTGACTTTGTTCACAGACATTAATGCAGATCGTAAAAGTAAGAATGTATAAAATATCCTTTGTAAGCCTTTGCCCAATATTAGCTTTCTTTTTCCTGGAAAAATTTTTTGGGGAAAAAAGAAATAAAAGCACAACAGAAGAATCCCCTTTTTATGCCTATGTAACAATGCTATAATATATAATCTGTACATTTTTTGAGCTTGTAACCACATCTTTTAATGTCATATTTGTATCAGCGTGTGTGTCTGTTCTGTTGCTATCACATGTGGGAGTAACTGGCAATCTCCACAATTTGTTGTGGTGTTTTGAGCGCCTCGTCTTTATTTATGGTAGGCCATCACCATAACTGCATTTATGCAATAATGTTATGAGTGCTGTTAATGAGGTTTCAGCAGTTTCATGCAAGAGACGAGAGATAAAAATCTTTTTTGGGTTCAGGTAGGCTTATTCTCAACAACACGGAAAACGTCGTTGTGAAGCTAAAGCAAATCTGTAATGATCAGGATCACTTTCCATCTCACTTCTTTGGAATGTACAAGAGGTGTAGTTCGCTATCTTCCGAATCTGCTCTAGTTCTTGCTAAATAGGACGGAAGAGATGTAAAATATATAAGTCTCCATTTTCAAATTAAGGAAATTTCTCAGGAAAATGGAAACGTGCCTCTTTTTACGACATGGTTTTTGCTGGGGTACATAATTTAATGCATATTTAAACCTGGAAATGGGATATCCCATGAATATTTATTTTCTCTTTGAGTTAGTTGGAATTTTACGGAGATTATCTGAAAATGTGGCTAGTATCATCATATATGTTGTTCAAAGGTTGGTACGGCTGTGTGAACCAAGCTTACTTTTGAAGCTAATCTTTGGGTGTGAAATCATGATAATAGAACAGATTGAATAGGTGGGATTATGTAGAATCGTCCTGGGACGTGACTATGCTATTCAGTGGACATTGAGTCAATGACAGAGGTTTTAAGAAGATGTATTATCCCCTGGAGATAATATAAACGCTCCAGTTTTGTGGATTCTCAAGGTAAGTAACACAAAGTCTGAAAGTTATTTTATCCCAGGAAATCATTTTATTCATTAGAACGCTTACTTCAAAATGTAAATCTACTTTCTTTCCTACTTTGTAAGATACCATTTAAAAGAAATATTTACTGGTGAAAGATTTACAAAGATGTTATTAAAGGGTATAAAATATGAAATGATGAATGACAGTAGTATTGGTCCATGAGTGACATGCTTCTGGGAGAATCTGAGGGAGCAAACTGAGATTTCTCCTCGTGAGTTTTATGACTGTGTTATTATGGCGTGTGCATGAGAAAGAAACAAGAAGAAGGAAAACGGGACGAACGCAAGCGTGGCATACAAAGAACACTCTCACAGACAAGCGCTTTTATGTTCTGCTGCGATGTCGTATACGAGCATTTGGGATCAAGAGAATGGAGCGAGGATCAGAGCAAAGGGCTCCACAATTCACTCTCTGAGCAACTACAAGCAAGCTAGCTTGTTTGACGACAAGTTTCACAAATGTGAGCAAAGGATGTGGATGGGATGCTCAAAATTTTGCTACATCCTCAATTGTCCGCTCATTCGGTGCTCGGTGTTTTCATCTTGATCATGGAGAAAGAGGAGAGAGAGAGTGGCAATCAGTTTTATGATTTCAATTAGGCTCTTCTTCCTCTCTAAACTTGATTCCAGTTTCATTGATACGAGTTCAATTGGCAAGTGGTGAAGTTTGATTTTCACAAGTTCCCATCAATCTGCCATGGCCATTTTATTGATACCATTCAGCATTCCTCCATAAGAAAGTGAAAGTGTTTTTGAAAAATAATACAAGTTAATTTAAATTGTTGGCAATTCTTATCCAGGATGAAGTCTGAAGAAGTTTTATCAAATATTTCTATTCTGCAGCAGCAGCAGCAGGTGTCACAGGTACGTATTGATTTTTTTTCAAACTCATGTTGTCATGCTATCATTTAAGTTTAGATAGTTAATTAGATTATCGGATGATACTGATATTCACAAATTTTCCGAGTAATTTTCAGGCGGTAAATGAATTGGACGGTGTAGAAGTAATTGATTATGAAGGGATATCGACAAGTGGATGGAACGAGAGTCTATTAACGGGGCATAATGAGAGTAATAGTTCAAATTCCAGTGTGGGTTTGTGGATGGGGGAACATGGCGAAGGAACGATGAGACATTCTCGAACGATAACACTTATCTTGATTGTGGCATACATAATAATTCTCACAATTGGCGTTGTGGGAAATAGCTTGGTAGTGTGCGTCGTCGCCCGATCACCTCGCATGAGAACCGTTACAAATCTCTTCATCCTCAACCTGGCTGTTGCTGATTTACTCGTGGTTCTCTTTTGTCTACCTCCAACTCTCCTGTCAAACATTCTCGTTCGTAAGTGCTAATTACTTTCTCAATTTATCTCACTCTTTGACATTATCAGTTTCACTTCTTACTAATCTTGATTGGATTCCATCAACTAAACACAATTTTGACAGGTGCTTTGTCTAGTGAGTTATGTTATGACTCACTTTTATGAATGGCTATTTTTTACGAGTAAATAATAGCTACTAAATAAGATTGGGAAATAAAATTGCTACGTGCAAAGAAAGGGGTTACGTGATACCCAAAATTTTTGGGCTACTCCACCCAACTATTTTTCTGGAGATGATCCATCTTTTTTTCTATCAATCTTGTCCAGATTTAGTTGAAGGGCGTTTTCTGACAAATGCAGGGACATAGCTGTTTTGAATACCTATTGGTTTTCGCACTTTGTGCGAAAGGCTTTCGAATTTGAAATTAGGTAGCATTGCGTGTTAAAATTTAAGTGAGCAGCTCAGCTACTATCATTTTAAACTTGTTCATATCAGCTTGGAATGATGAAATCACGGGGCTACATGCATTGTATAGTGTATAACAGAACAAATAGGTTATACTATATTCACGTAAAATGTAACAGCATCCTCAATTGCTAAGGTTTATTTTCAAAATTCCCACCAAGCAATTAATTATTAGTAGTGAGTGACTTTTAATCTGAAAGGATTAATCACAAAATAGACGTAAGTCCCGAACAATACAAGTAAAGCTATACAGCATGTCAACTCGCTTACTTTTCTGGTAATAATCAAGGCTCAACGAACCACAAGCCTTGCTGTCCTCATGTGTGAATCAGTGATTTCTGCCACATTGAGCTCTCACATACAAGATAGCACATCTCGCCAAAAAAGCAGCGAGCTATCTGTCAAAATATCGGCAATTTATCAAACATATCAGCAACTGTAATAGAATAGACGACAGGAATAGTTGGCCATGATCCAGAATCCACGGAATAGATGTACGAGAAACATGTTGATGTGTGTGCGGAGTACAGAGTTCGTGTTGAAAACCATCGTAAACACACCAATATCTACTTACTTCCATTCCAGCACAATAGCTTTTTCTCAGAGAGCCCATGCAAGCAAAAGAAGGGACGATAAGCGATTTGAAATTTAAAAGGCTACAAATCCCTACATACTTTTTATATAGAGTAATCCCTCACAAAACACTTTTTTCTTCTTCCCCTTCTATGTAGTCTCCCTCGGAAAAAAGTATGTTTTCAGCACTCCACAAGATATTCTCTCTACATCCATAACGGTAATGATGGGACTTTGCGTGAGTGAATCCATCCATGTCTTCATAAGTTTCATGTGCATTTTTACAAAGTTGTTAGAACTGCCGTTGTGGTTTCCGCAGCAAGCTGAGAGCTATCTCTATTTCGATGTAAAATGACAGCTATTGTAATGTAATGATGGTGAGCAGGTAATGGGGAAATGTGCTTGTGTTGCTGCTGACTCCACACATCATCATGATCTCTCTCCACATATTTTCTACTACAACACCACATTCCAGGCCAACCAACCCAGAAACACACACATTTGCATTTTGTGTTGATCGTCTGCTTTTTTTGAGAAAGGAAAACATTTTTAGTTTCACATTCCCCAGAGAACACTTACCAGCTCAGAAATCATGATTATTTACTGTTCCAAGTCAAAGTCTAAACGATCCTCAGGATTGCGTTCTTCCAAACTGAGGCTGTAGTTTGGAGGCTTACGCACAAATGCTTTTTTCCCTGTCTTTTGTACCAATATCACAAACAAGTATTGTCGGCTATGCTACCCCTCATTTGTGAAAATCATTTCGCATCCATTTACATTTTTCTCAAAAGAGATGGAGAGCAGCAGACATGAATACAAAGAATTAGGTTGGTTGATGGCATCTCATGTGTATCAGTCTGGCAGACTTTATGAGTTTGCACATTTGTATGCATGTATGCATAAATTCATCTTTTTGCTCGTTTCTCCCATGCATATTTCGCGTCCTTTCAGACATTATTATGATGCTGTGAAGAGAAGAAAATAGAAGGAAACGGGAAAATCCCGTTTCAACAGAATTATCTGGAGTGATAACTTTAAATGATTGATCTAGTTGTTTGATAGTTATTGCTAGGGAAATCTTGTTTTTTTTAATGTGTAGCGCAGTTGGTTACAACCCACTTTTTTCTTTCCTTTAGAATAAATCATGATTAAGAGGGAGTTTCCCTTACCAGATTGAAATATAAGGATGCTAATAAATGGAAACGTTGAGGAGGACGAAGTTGCCAAGAAAAATTGAATTAGAAAATTGTTTTTGCATTTTGTCATCATGTGTGTGGTTGTAGGCTATACGCGTAATGTGTAAATGTGTGAGGGAATGAGCTGAAACTGCACTTTGTTCTGAAAGCTTACATAACTAAATACGTCATGCATTTTAATAGAGAATGCGAATGCATTATTTGCAAAAAACTTGTCTAGTTGGCTTTCACATTCACTGACACATCTCCTCATCTTCTGCTAATAGGGTTCGATGTTGTTGTTAGACGTTGGCGACCTACATATTATACATTATTTCAGCGACAAAAGCACCAGATGACTTGACTAATGGAATGAGACGAAAAGTTTTTCCCAAGAGTTGCCTTTCTGCTAGGATAATTTTGCTTTTTGATCATGTTCAGTACAAAAAAAGAATTTCTGCTTTCGATATAGAAATGCTTGTTAATAAACTTTGCTGGGACTCCATGTTCCTCTGATATAACTGATGATGTGTACGCTGCTACCACACAGAAACTAGGGAAAGAAAGTTCAAAATAGGTAGGAAACGAGTAGCATGTGTAAGTAACATTTATTCAAAAGCATAGTATGAATCTTGATGGTTGACACATCCCGAAATTAGAAAAAGAAAAAAAGAATTTTAATAGCAGAAGTTTCAGGCCTGTTTTACCTTAAAAAGTATCAAAAGGAGTTTCTGGTTTTTTTTGAAGCTACACTCGTATATGTGATCATTTGGTTTGATTAAGTCTATTCAGCAAAATTTGTAAGCAGTTGGTTCATTTTATGGAATACTTGGAATCTAGGTAATTTCATTATTCATAGCAAAAGTACAATGATATACACGGTCTTAGTTAACTCAGCAAAAAGTAGGTTTCCTCTTATCATCAACAGGAACAAGGTTTTCCAGAGTTGGTTGAATAGAAAGCAAATCTTTTTATTTTCTAATGCTCAAGGAATACAACCACCTTTCTTTCCTCTTTCATGTAATAAATCTTTAGAAAGCATTATGCGTAATGTGGAGTGAGCGTAAATACAATCATTCGTTTCTGATTTATCCTCTTAACTGATCAATCACAGAGTATGCTGTGCATACCTATATTTTTTTTTGAAAAGCATATCACAACACGCGTGAAAGATACCAGAAGAACAGAATAACTATTTTTTGTGTATTCTGTGTAGGCGGATTGAGTCTGATTACAAACCTTTCAACGACTTCAGTAAAACCCACTCGTTTTTTAATGATGACGATGAGTAGGTTGGCTATGCTGAATAGTTGGTAATTTAAGCTACTTGTTCATTTCAGCGTTGACAATTGCTCAATTACTTTTGCCATTTGTAGCAGAAATATATAAAGTTCATAAAATATTCATATACAGTTCTTTATATGAACAAGTGTTGCTTATCGAAACGTATAACTTGTTAGTTTGCTCAACTTATTAGACATGGAATTGTAGAATGTAACTAAATGCTATTATTTATTTTAGCGTGGGTGCTCGGCTGGTGGATGTGCAAGACCGTTCCCTACATTCAAGGTAATTCTTCAACTCAAGGTTATCCAATAAATAAAAATAGCAGGTATTCATTAAGGTTGTGGCTTCCGTAAGCACAAAGTATAATAGTTATTCCGAGTTTTGGATAATAAAAGCCTTTTAAATTACGCTCGCGCCTTATTGCTCACTTCTAATTGAATGACTGTCATAAATTGATTTTCTATAATTACTAGGAGTCTCGGTTTGTGCATCTGTGTACTCCTTGGTGGCAGTTTCTCTAGACAGGTAATAAAGTTTTAATACGTTTCAAAGTAATAACGAATTGTGGGAGTGTCAATACGTAATTAAATATTGTCTACCTACTTTTATTAGATGCTCCGCTATACTCTTTCCATTGGGAGGTGGTTTCACCAAGAGGAAGGCCAGAGCCATCATTTTGGTCATTTGGTGCATCGCATGTGCTCTTGCGATGCCATGGGCATTATACTTTGAAATCATGTCTCCTGACCCTGACAATCACCCGAGCATGGTATTTTGTTTGGAAAACTGGCCAGTGGGTTTGGATGGTGATCTTTACTTTCTTATTGGAAACCTCTTACTTTGCTACCTGATTCCATTAAGTCTGATCTCAGTGTGTTACCTACTAATTTGGTTGAGAGTCAGCTACCGACAAGTTCCCACGGACTCGGCTGCAGCTCTTCAAAAGGTTCACCGGAAAGCCAAAATTGGTGTTCTTAAGATGCTAATTGTGGTTGTCCTCGTATTTCTCCTGAGTTGGCTTCCTCTCTATGCCCTATTTGCAAGAATCAAATTAGGGAGTCCTCTCAAGCCCTGGGAAGAAAATATGATCTCAATTGCTACTCCGATCGCTCAGTGGCTGGGTGCTTCGAACTCTTGTATCAATCCACTGTTGTATGCATTCCTCAATGTGAAGTTTAGAAGAGCTTTCCAGTCTCTTCTTCCTCGATGTCTTCATCCTAAGCGTGCGGGCCACATGAGCACCACAAAGTCATCTTTGTTGCACAAACCACAAACTTCATTGTATCATATGAGTCATAGTCATATGACTACAGGGGTGTAAAGGTGTAAACTAGCATGCCGACCATGCATGATTGATACTTTATTTTAGGACCAGTCACCAGTCGGTTGTAGATATCTGTACTTGGAACAAATTAAACGTAATTATCTCATGAGCTAGGTAAATATATACTAATTGTAAATAGGTTCAGTCATGAACGGTAAGAAACTCTGTGGAAATAGAAATTAAGCTATGCATAATCCGTGTGATTATAGATCAAGAAGCGAAAACTTGGCCCTTGCAACATTTTCATTTTAAAAGGAAAATTCATCATTCACATAGGATGCCAGTGTTAAGGGTCGCATCCTTATTTTTTTTCACTAAAACCTAAGTAAACATTTGAGTAAAACTGTGGTAAAAACAACTTAGGCTAATTTAGGACCGATGCAAGTTTTAATATCGGGCTTTGATTTGTAATCGCTATCTATACTTGAATGCTTTTTGTCTGCATATTGATGCATTTACTTAGGATTTTTAAATAATTAAAAATCAATGTCAAGGAAATCTTCACCTAAAAAAGAAGTCATATACGTTGCAAGCCTGTGAAACCAATCTCCTTGTCAGGTTATTAAAGGACTTATAACCAACCCAGATTTCTGCAAAAAAAAACTCGTGATTTCATGTGGAACCGTTGAGAGATAAGCAAAGGTTGAAGGTATGAGTCTCTCAGCTAGATGATTAGCAATTAGCAGACGTTTTCTCTATATTGAATTGTTGTCATAGCGATTCTCTTGACTTGACACCACAGCACAACCACAGCTCTGAAGTTGGTATCTTTGCAGCTAAAATTCACAATAACGCTAAAACAAACGCACTTGTTCTTGTAAAACTGAATAGAAACGTATTCATTAGATATTGAGAAATGTAAATACATCAGTACAACACCTCGCCCTATTTAGCAGTATTTTTACAGAAAAAGAATTCATGTTATTCGTGGATCTTGAAGACTTCTCCACTCTTTTTTAACCAGCCCATGCATTTGTTGTCACCCGAAAATTTATACTTTTTCAATTTATTTATTCTGCATGGAAAGGAAAACGTTTCATAACATAATGTTATATTGATAATCTCTCTCGAAAATACGTACAACTCCAAAATACTTTTACTATATCATATATTGTAATGCATTGAATGTTTGCGTAGAAGCAAGTAATTCTTAGAAAGCTTGAAACTGTAAAACAAATAAAAAATGATCATGTCGTAAGTTTTTTTGTTGCAATGCATTCATTGCATTCTGATTTTTGTAAAAACGTACACGACTCTTCTTGAAAGGTTGCAGTCTTGGAAGCAATCAACAGTCAAGGTTTATTTCGGCGACGTGGACGTAAGCATCAAACAAAATTTAATAAAAATCACTTTGTTTGTCACACAAACCATGAAACCATAATAATGGATGATGTCCGTGATGGGGATCAATAATGCAGAAAATATCCACTTCTATGCAGGTTGATGTTTCGATTTTAACCACTGACATTGAGCCAATCTACCCCGATCCCGATACATTCATAAAGTCATTTATAAATGAGTTCTGATGTATGCAGACGGACAATACCCTGAAAATCTATTTATGATTCGGAAATATAAAATAACACATGTCACATCAGACCTTATTCCAATTCTTAATCTTTTCGTCTTTTTGTATAACGTCAGGCTTCTGAATAACCATTGACATCATGAAGAAAATTGAGAACATTAAAAAAATATTCCCTTTGTCAAGTTTTGATTCAGTTTAACTACAAGCTTGGAAAATTGATGTTGACCTTGACTTCTATTTTATCTTTAAGGCCTTGCAGTCCCTTTTAAAGTGTACATTTTCCGCGATCTCTCCTGGCTAAACGTTTTGACTTTATCAAACTCTGTTTTTTCTATCGATACCTAAAGAGATTAACTTCTTCCATATTGCTCATGAGCCATATCGAAAGGGCCCTTCAGGACCTGCGTAAGGTCCCGAGTTTCAAAAATTCATATATGGTGTGTAG